>JAHLJS010000014.1:0-126526 GCA_038502445.1 Eremochloa ophiuroides | reverse complement strand
ATTTGGACGATAACAAGTGTCAACAAAGACCGCCAAGGCCGTCAAGCAGAAGCTCCAGCGATTCTCTCCAGACAAGAAGGAGGCTATTAGGATAGAAATAGCTCGGCTCCTAGCTGTCGGCTTTATTAAAGAGGTGTATCATCCCGATTGGTTAGCCAATCCGGTCCTTGTAAGAAAAAAGAATAATGGATGGAGAATGTGCGTTGATTACACAGATCTCAACAAACACTACCCTAAAGACCCCTTCGGTCTCCCCCGCATCGATGAAGTCATCAACTCCACAGCCGGCTGCGAGCTACTCAGTTTCCTCGACTGCTACTCCGGCTACCACTAGATTGCCTTGAATGAAGAAGACCAGGAGAAAACCTCCTTCATCACCCCCTTCGGGGCCTATTGCTACAAGACTATGTCCTTTGACCTGAAGAACGCCGGTGCAACATACCAGCTGGCCATCCAGGCATGCCTCAAGGATCTCATCCCCGACATCGCCGCAGCTTATGTCGACGACGTTGTTATAAAAACCCAAAAGACCGAAGACCTCATCTCCAATCTCGACGCAGTCTTCGAGAAGTTGGATGCTTTCCAATGGAAATTGAATCCCTCCAAGTGCATCTTCGGCGTTTCGTCGGGCAACATGCTCGGCAACATCATCAGCAAGCACGGCATCCGTCCCAACCCAGAAAAAATAGAGGCCATCATGAAAGTGAAGCCCCCGACTAACGTCAAGGATGTCCAGAAGCTCATTGGGTGCATGGCGGCCCTGAGTCGATTCATCTCCAGACTAGGTGAAAAAGGCCTCCCATTCTTCAAGATGCTTAGGGCAGGCGAAAAATTCGTCTGGTCAGAAGAGGCTGATCGGGCCTTCAAGGAGCTAAAGCAATTCTTGGTGCATCCCCCGCTCCTTACAGCACCGGTAAAGGACGAAACCCTGCTGCTCTACATCGCCGCGACTAGCAATGTTGTCAGCACGGCAATAGTCGTCGAAAGGGACAAAGACGGTCATGCATATCCAGTCCATCAACCAGTCTATTTCATCAGCGAAGTCCTGAACGAGTCCAAAACTCGCTATCCGGCAGGGCAAAATTTGATCTACGCAATCCTCATCACGCCACGCAAGCTCCGTCACTATTTTGAAGCCCATCCATTTGTAGTGGTCACCCAACATCCTTTCAGCAACATCCTTCGCAACAAAGATGCCAATGGCAGAATCATGAAGTGGGCTGTGAAGTTGGGAACTTATTCTCTGGAGTTCCGCAGCCGAACGACGATCAAGTCACATGTGCTGGCCGACTTCATCGCCGAATGGACAGAAATGCAGGAACAAGTACCCACCGAGCAGGAAGAACACTGGACGATGTACTTCGACGGGTCCCTCAGCATTGGAGGCGCAGGCACCGGCGTACTCCTCATATCTCCTTCGGGCGAATGCCTCCGCTATGTGTTGAGAATATATTTCAAATCCTCCAATAATGCTACCGAATACGAAGCCACCATCCACGGCCTACAGATCGCCTCTGAGCTTGGCATCCGACGGCTGATGGTGTATGGGGACTCTGCCTCAGTTATCAACCAGGTGAATAAAGATTGGTACTGCAACAGCGAGAAGATGGACGCCTATGTCGCTACGATCAGAAAGCTCGAAGGAAAATTCTTGGGCATTGAGTTTCACCATGTCGACCGAGCTGAAAACCAGGCAGCTGACGAGTTATCTAAGCTCGGTACATCACGAGCTGATATCCCTCCTGGCATCTTCGTTCAGGACTTGGTTCACTCCTCTATCCCAGAAGAAGAAGAGGCTAGAGCACTCCCATCCAATCAGATGGTGGCACGCATCTCTAATTCTGAAGAGGATTAGAAAGCACCCTTCATTGCCTATCTGCTCGAAGCCAAAATCCCCGAAGACAAAATAAAAGCAGAGTGTCTCGTGAGACGGTCTAAGAATTACGTCCTAGTCGACAACAAGCTCATGCGTAAAAATGCCAAGAGTGAAGTCTTCCAGAAGTGCGTCACACGCGAAGAGGGCATCGAGATACTCCAAGAAGTGCATGGAGGCATGTGCGGTAACCACGCAGCCTCACGTAGTCTGGTCGGCAAAGCTTTCCGAGCAGGATTTTAGTGGCCTACCGCTGTCCAAGACGCTGAGAAGATTGTGCGCCACTGCGAGGCGTGCCAGTTTTTTGCAAAGCAGATACATGTCCCAGCATAAGAGCTACAGACCATACCTGCATCCTGGCCCTTCGCCACATGGGGACTCGACATGATAGGTCCTTTCAAGGCGGCTAAAGGGGGCCACCGTTGCATGTACGTCGCCATCGATAAATTCTCCAAATGGATTGAGTACAAGCCATTGGTGAAAGCAACAGCGGCCAAAGCCGTGGAGTTCTTCAATGACATTTCCCACCGTTTCGGCCTTCCGAATAGCATCATCACCGACCTCGGTACCACCTTCACCGGGAGCGACTTCTAGGATTTCTGCGACAAAAGAAGCATCATGGTAAAGTATGTCTCGGTGGCTCACCCTTGAGCTAACGGACAAGTAGAAAGAGCAAACGGAATGTTGCTCGACGCCCTCAAGAAGCGCCTACACGAAGTCGTCGAAAGAAGTCTAGGAAACTAGATCAACGAGTTGCCAGCAGTCGTCTGGGGCTTGCGAACCCAACCTAGCCGGAATACCTGCGTATCTCCATATTTTATGGTCTACGGATCAGAAGCAGTGCTACTAGCCGGCATCGGCTTCCGAGCTCCTAGAGTTGAGAACAACAATGAAGAAAGGTCCGATGGTGCATGAGCCGAAGACATCGGCAGACTTGAAGAAGAGCGTCTGGCCTCCTGCGTACGCACGGCCAAATACCTGGAAGGGCTACGGCGATATTATAACCGAAACATCAACGACAGGTTCTTCGTGGTCGGCGACCTTGTCCTCCGCCACAAGCAGAGCAAGGAGGGCATGCACAAGCTTTCTTCTCCATGGGAAGGGCCATACATGGTCAAAGCCGTAACTCGGCCAGGATCATACAGACTGTGTGACCTCGATGGCGTTGACATCCACAAATGCTGGAACATCGAACACCTCCGTCCCTTCTATCCTTGATAGTGTGTCAAGGCAGATATGTGTATTTTCATTTTATTATTTCAATAAAAGTCATACTACTTCGATACACATGTATGTACACATTTGCAGATCAGCAAATCACTAACATCCGTTGCCAATGCGTAAGCCCCGCACCTGCTCGGGCAGCATAACTTCATCAATGCGTAAGCCCCGCACCTACTCGTGTAGCACAACTACGCCAATGCGTAAGCCCCGCACCTGCTCGGGTAGCAAAACTTCGCCAACGCGTAAGCCCCGCACCTGTTCGGGCAGTCTAATTACGTTGACGCATAGGCCCTACATATGGTAGGCTGCCCTATTTCGCCAGTTCATCGACCGCCCCGATAGATTCAGGAAGCCATCGCCCACGATAAGCGTAAGCCATGACAGGCGTAGGAAGCTTCGCCACCACGTAAGCCCCAGGGACGCCTGGGCCATTAAGTCTTCGCTATTACGTAAGCCCCGGGGATGCTTGGGAAGTTTTAGCAGCGTCTCCAAAAGCCCCGTCGAAAGGAACAGGCACCGGTCGTCGATCACTCTAATGAGCTGCACGCTCTGGCTTCCCTCCGACCAACAAAAAAAAACGCCTCAAGCACATTCAAGTACTCTACGTCGCACACGATCGACTACGACGCTCCGAAAACTCGAGGAACGCAATAAGAGCAAAAACAAATTTACACGAACTTCGTCCAAAACGGTTTTACACAATATGATTTCCGATCACATTAACCAGCGTTTGTCGCACAAGCAATCAACAATTCCCTTGCAGGTATCTTCAAGCGTTTTCTATCGGGAACAGCTGCATATTTGCCGCCAAGAGTTCCGCTGCGGGCTTCGCTTCGTCTTCCAATTGGTCCTCCTGCTCCTCGGTGGTGCCACGGGCATAACCCCCCTTCACCCTGTCGTTATTCATGCCAGGGTAATGGGAACGTACCACGCCGAGCACATGAGCTGCCGCGTTTTCCGCCACGTCAGTGCAGAAAGCCTTAAAGTGCCGCAACGCTTCACGACTCTGACGAAAAATATCAAAAGGCCCCGGCGCCCCTGTAGGAGGATCGCAGGCACATACTCGATGATGTCCAAGACGGGTTTGATACCTTCCGTCATGGCGTCATAACGGCTCTCGGCGGCTTCCAGGCACTATGACAGATCATTCATCTGAGCTCGAGTCCTCCGCTCAATATATGTTCATGCCAAAAGGTAAAGATCAGAGGTTTCAACAAGAAGCAAATGAAGCATCCTATAGGCAGAAGAAACTCCCCCAAGCGTGCCTCTTCATTCCTCCGAGCAGCTTCTCGTAGCATGGACACTTCATCTTCTAGCTCTTTAACTATACCAAGAAAGACGACGAATCAGCATCCCTAACGGAGTGAATTAGGCAAGGTTGGAAGTCTGAAGACGCATATACCTCGGCACGTGGCACCCTCCAACAAATCGGATAAATTAGCAAGTCAAGACTTCGAAGCTTAGCAGTAAGAATGAGCTGAGATATAATAACTAGCACCACAACGGTCTCTGTACCTCTTTTATCCCGCAGTAGCTTCTGCTCGGACTCCATCAAGTCATTGCAGTGCAATTGCAACGTGTCACGCTGCTCGCGGAGATCTTCCATCGCTCTCTCCAGATGCACAGTCTCCTTCTCCAACTTTGCGTTCTCCACCACGAGTCCAGCAGCGCGTTGAAGAGATTTTCGGCGATCTTCGGCCGTATGATGAACGGCCTGATCAACAATAATAGAACATGACAAAGAGCAAGCAGAGAAACCTCAAGCAAACTCAAGAAGGGTACAGTTACCTGAACTCGTGAAGACAATAGCCCCAGCCGGTGGAGCACGTTTCTTAGGTCGGCACGGGTACTTGTTATATCAGCCTTCAAAGCCTCCAGCTCTTCGTCCGATCCGCCTTAAAGTCCTAAGCACTACCGGCGGAGCCTCACCCACAGCCTGACTGGTGATCTCCTCGACATCGTGCTCCGGAGGAGCAGCGCTGCAGGTGGTTGCTCGGGGATCTCCTGGCTTGATCCCGGTACCCCTCCAAATGAGGGGCCGCCGGTCTGCGCGTCCGCTCCTTGGTCAGAACCAGTGGGCGGTACTGTCCCATGGGAGTCGTGCCTCAAAGAATGGCCACCTCTGGTGTCCTCAGGCTGCCGTTTGGCGTCTTGGTTTGAGGGCGGGGACGGTGGCGGCGGGGTCGCTTCACGCGGCTGGTTAGATGGTGGCGGCCGCTCCTGCGAGCTCAAATCCGGCTTCTGATCTGGTGGATTCTTTGGTGACTCATGGTCAGAAGGCCAACTGGCGGCAACATCCCCTTCATCTCCATCCCTCGCCGACGCACCACCACCAGTTTCTCCACTCGCCATCCCCTCGATGTCTTTGGCTGAAGGGTCCCTGGATAATAATGCGGACTTCATGACTAAATATAAGAGAACATACCATTCAGCAAAACGCAGCAACAAGAAGACACGGATACTCGTAACTCTGAATGGCGACGTTTCCGTGCGAAGCTTTTCTTTCAACTAGAAGTCCCCTCATCATTACCAGGGTTTTTGGTCAGAGGGACCTCCCCTTTTTGACGTTTCCGCGGCGGTCCTTCATCGTCACTCGAGCTTGGGAACACCGCCTGGCGACGGGCTCACTTCTCAGATAGCTTCACTGGCTTCTCAGGTTTTTGAACTCCACTCAACGAGCTAGATTTACCAAGCATGGGCTGCTTACCGTGAGCCACCCATTGAGAAAGGGTCTCATGATCCTCTTCCTCTTCATCGGCTCCAGCTTCGTCATTGGAGGGCTCTGCGAAGTCTTTGTCTTCGCTACCGGGCTAGTAGCGGTGTCGAGGGTCAACTCCTTCAGGCCACTCTGTAGTGGGCACCTCCGAAAAGTATACCTTCCGATCCTGGCCATGTGTCTTCAACAAATCAAATGAGATGCAAAGGATCAACATTCCAATAGAAGACACAAAGAAGAAATCTACAAAAGGCGTACCTCGGGTGGTGGATTCCCAATGTGCAGCACTTTCTGCTATCCTCGGTTGTTGATATGTGTCTTGTTATCAAACAGCACCTTTAGCCTTATCGTAGCTTCGAAGGACAACATGTGATCGGGGACC
This sequence comes from Eremochloa ophiuroides, assembly GCA_038502445.1. Classification (NCBI taxonomy): domain Eukaryota; kingdom Viridiplantae; phylum Streptophyta; class Magnoliopsida; order Poales; family Poaceae; genus Eremochloa; species Eremochloa ophiuroides. The sequence goes on along the minus strand of JAHLJS010000014.1, from coordinate 120,331 downwards.
TCTCTGGTCGGATCAGTTTCACCAACCCATTCATACATAGGATGAACTCTCTCTTTGCAGGGCTGAACTCGGCGCTTCATGAAATTGGCAGCAACTCCAACTCCATTCAGATTCATGCCCTTCAGAATTTCCAATAGCTCATTTACTTGCTCCATCTCATCAAATGTGGGCCTCTCTGACCAGCTCAGTTTGCTCTCTGGTATCTGCTCGACGGCACACCAAATAGGAGGATCTTGATTCGGTAGACAGAACCACCTCTTATTCCAATCACGAAGACTAGTATTGAGGGGGATAGAAAGATAATGGGTGGACATGCCATCCCAGAGTTTGAGGTACACTCCCCCGGCAATTCGAGAGCCTCCACCGCTCGATTTCATGAGCATATATAGATGATGAAATAAATTGAAATGGGGAAAAATTCCGGCGAAGGCTTCACAAAAGTGGATGAAAATAGAGACTTGGAAGATGGAGTTGGGATGCAAATGGCACAGTGAAATTTCATAATAATCAAGGGGCTTGCGAAGAAAGGGATGGCAAGGAACACCAAACCTGCGGAGGAAGTAGTCGGCGAAGACAGTCATCTCGCCGGTATTAGGCATGGGGTACGGTTCACCTCCAGACGGCCTCCATCCAGCGGTGGCACGGTTCGGCAGTAGCCCTTTCGCCACCAACTTCAAAATGGTTTTATCTGTCATCGTGGAAGGTTGCCATTCGTTGTCCAGTCGGAGTTCTCCGGGTTCCGGTTCCTTCGCCTTCTTCGGGGGCACTCGCGCACTCTTTCTAGGTGCCATTTTCCTCAAAATTGCTTGTGGATTTGGGTTGAAGGAAGAACGAATCAAACGGATTCAAGCGGAATTGGATTTTGTTTTTAGTAAATCGGAAACCCTAGATGGCGGCGGCTAGGGCAAGCAGTAGCGGCTGTTTGCTCAAATGGGTTCTGCGCGTCAAAGGAAGAAGGCGAACCGTTCACTAGGTGCACTATATAGTAAAGCGCGTCGGGTCGGATACTCACAAAAGGGCCATAGTGTACTTAAAAGCTTGAGTGGCATCGAATTCGCTTGGGAGCCCTGTCAGCGCTTCTGAGCACTTGAGCTGCTCGGAGGCTTCGTCGCTTCGTCAACATTTTCGAGCATAGGAGGTGCTCGGGGACTTCGTCATCGCTACGTCAACGCTTCCAAGCACTAGGTCTACGTAGAGGCTTCGTCGCTTCGCCAATATTTCCGAGCATAGGAGGTGTTCGGGGACTTCGTCATCGCTATGTCAGCACTTCCGAGCACTAGAGCTGCTCGGAGGCTTCGTCGCTTCATCAACATTTCCAAGCACAGGAGGTGCTCGGTGACTTCGTCATCGCTATGTTAGCGCTTCTGAGCACTGGGTCTGCTAAGAGGCTTCATCGCTTTGCCAATATTTACGAGCACAGGAGATGCTCGGTGACTTCGTCATCGCTATGTCAACGCTTCCGAGCACTGGAGCCGCTCGGGGGCTTCATCGCTTCATCAACATTTCCGAGCACAGAAGGTGCTCGGGGACTTCGTCATCGCTACGTCAGCGCTTCCGAGCACTGGGTCTGCTCAGAGGTTTCGTCGCTTCGCCAATATTTCCGAGCATAGGAGGTGCTCGGGGACTTCGTCATCGCTATGTCAGCGCTTCCGAGCACTGGATTTGCTCAGAGGCTTCGTCACTTTGTCAACATTTCCATGCACAGGAGGTGCTCGGGGACTTCGTCGATACTTCACATGACCACCAAGAATAAAGACTTTGACCCTGACACTACGTGCCCGCGTCACCTACTATTAGGCTCGGGGACTAAGTAGATACACTTCATCTGACGGTGAAGGTATTGTTTCGAAAGAACCAAAAGTGGATACACTTCACCAAAGAGAAGGCTCTTTTCAAATTTTTCTGAGCTCCTTGCATCCGACTGGTCAAGCAACTCTGAAGATTTACACCTCCCGACGAATGCAAGGTGCTCGGGGACTAGCTGTGGTGGTATAAATCCGTATACCCGCATGACTATACATGGGCCAAGTCATCTGATCAGGCCCGGACTGTCAAGGACGCATCGTCTACACGATCTCCAGAAGATCGCGTATATCCGCCGGTATGAAGACTTGGCGGTTAAGAAATAGTGTTCCTAGTATCTAGCCGATTAGTTTCCTTGTTCGGTTTGGATTGTAATCTGTTATTTATGGTAAACCGACTTGTAACCCTGCCCCTCGGACTATATAAGGCGTGCAGGGGATCCCCTCAAAACATCTCATCTACTAGTAAAATAATACAACAAGACACAGGACGTAGGGTATTATGCCTCGCGGCGGCCTGAGCCTGTATAAACCTCGTGTCCCGCGCTTACTGCGCAACTCTTGCTCGTCTTAGGCGCACCTTCACCGATCAATCTACTACCTCGGGTATACCCCTCGGTAGACCACCGACGATATCTCATCGACAGTTCTCTCAACACAATTGCAAATAGTGGCTATGATGCAATTACATTTGGTGATAACAAGAAAGAGAAAGTGAAAGGACTTGGTAAGATTGCAATATCCAATGACATGTCCATCTCAAATGTATTGCTAGTGGAAAGATTGAACTTCAATTTGCTCTCGGTTGCACAACTTTGTGATCTCGGTTTCAAGTGCATATTTGGGGTTGATGATGTTGAAATTGTTAGTGTTGATGGCTCAAATTTGATATTCAAAGGCTTTAGATATGACAAGCTATATCTTGTAGATTTCAATGCTAGTGAAACTCAATTGTCAACTTGTTTGATCTCTAAGTCAAGTTTGAGTTGGTTATGGCATAGAAGGCTTGGTCATGTTGGAATGAAACAATTGAACAAATTAGTGAAGCGTGATCTAGTTAGAGGCTTGAAAGATGTCACTTTTGAGAAAGATAAGTTTTGTAGCTCATGTCAAGCCGGGAAACAAGTTGGAAACACACATCCTAAGAAGAGTATGATAAGTACAAGTAAAGCATTTGAGCTCTGGCATATGAACTTGTTTGGACAAACCACATATACTAGCATTGGTGGAAAGAAGTATAAATTTGTGATTGTGGATGATTACACTAGATACACATGGGTATTCTTTCTTGTTGACAAGAGTGAAGTATATGATCTATTCAAATCTTTTGTCAAAAGAAGCCAAAATGAGTTTGAAACAACCATCAAGAAAGTGAGAAGTGACAATGGTAGTGAATTCAAGAACACCAACATTGATGAGTTGTGTGATGAGTATGGCATTGGACATCAATTCTCACCCAAGTATACACCACAATCAAATGGCATTGTTGAAAGGAAGAATAGAACTTTGATTGATATGGCAAGATCAATGCTAAGTGAATACTAGTCATTCTTTTTGGGCCGAGGCTATCAACACCGCTTGCTACTACATCAACCGGTTATATTGTCATGGTATGCTTGCAAAGACTCCATATGAGCTATTGAATGGTAGAAAGCCCAACATTGCGTATTTTTTGGTTTTCGGTTGCAAATGCTATATTATCAAGAAAGGCACAAGATTGAGCAAGTTTGAGAAGAAATGTGATGAAGGTTTCTTACTTGGATATTCAACCACAAGCAAACATATAGAGTTTGGAATTTGGCTAGTGGTACTTTTGAGGAGGTGCATGATGTTGAATTTGATGAAACCCAAGGCTCTCAAGATGAAGTTGAAAATCTTGGTGATGTGAGAGGCAATGACTTGGCAAATGCAATGAAGAATATGGATATTGGTGATATTAGGCTGAGGCAAGTCAATAATGATGAAGATGATGGTGCTATTCATACAAGTGTGCAAGTTGATAATGATGCAAGTGCAAGTGACTCACAAGATCAATCTCATGTGCAAGAACAACAAGCTAGTTTATTTCAATCCAATGATCAAGTTCCTATCCTTCAACCGGTCTCTATTGCAAGGGATCATCCTTTGGACCAAATCATTGGTGGTATTCAAAGTGGAGTTCAAACAAGAGCAAGGCTAGCTCAAATTTGTGAGCATTTCTCATTTGTGTCATCCATAGAGCCAACAAAGATTGAGGAAGCATTGCAAAATGTTGATTGGGTTAATGCCATGCATGAAGAGCTCAACAATTTCACAAGAAATCAAGTTTGGGAGCTAGTAGAAAGACCAAAGAAACACAATATGATTGGAACCAAATGGGTCTTTAGAAACAAGCAAGATCAAGATGGCATTGTGATAAGGAATAAGGCTAGATTGGTTGCATAAGGTTACACTCAAGTAGAAGGGCTTGATTTTGGAGAAACCTATGCACCGGTTGCTAGATTGGAAGCAATTAGAATCTTGCTAACTTATGCTTGTGCCCACAACATCGAGTTATATCAAATGGATGTCAAGAGTGCATTTCTCAATGGATATATCAATGAGTTGGTATATGTGGAACAACCTCCTAGATTTGAAGATGTGAAGAAGCCCAACCATGTGTACAAGCTAAGGAAGGCATTGTATGGTTTGAAGCAAGCACCTTAAGCATGGTATGAGAGATTGAGAGATTTCATGCTCTCTAAAGGGTTCAAAACGGGAAAGCTTGATACTACTCTCTTCACTAAGAAGCCTGGCAATGATTTGTTTGTCTTGCAAATATATGTGGATGATATCATCTTTGGATCACCAAATCAAGATTTTTGTGAAGAATTTGGCAATGTGATGGCAAGTGAATTTGAAATGTCCATGATTGGTGAGCATAGTTACTACCTTGGTATTCAAGTGAAGCAAATAAACAATGGTACATTTGTAAGTCAAAGCAAGTATATAAGGGACATGGTGAAGAAATTTGGATTGGAATTTGCCAAACCAATGAGTACACCCATGGCAACCAATGGTCATTTAGATTTGGTTGATAGTGGTCAAATGGTGGATCAAAAGCTATATAGATCAATGATTGGAAGTCTCCTTTATGTGACTGCATCTCGACCGGATGTCATGTTTAGTGTATGCATGTGTGCAAGATTTCAAGCCTCACCAAGAGAAATTCATTTGAAAGCCGCAAAAAGAATATTGAGGTATTTGAAGGGCACACAAGATATTGGGTTGTGGTATCCTAAGGGGTCCAACTTTGAGCTTATTGGATTTTCGGACTATGACTATGCCGGTTGCAAGGTGGATAGAAAGCGCACTAGTGGAACTTGTCAATTGCTTGGAAGGTCGCTTGTATCTTGGTCCTCAAAGAAGAAAAATAGTGTTGCTCTCTCAACGGCCGAAACGGAGTACATTAGTGCCGGAAGTTGTTGTGCACAACTCCTTTGGATGAAGGCTACTTTGAGTGACTTTGGATTGAAATACAAGAAAGTGTCTTTGCTATGTGACAATGAGAGTGCTATCAAGCTAACCAACAACCCCGTGCAACATTCAAGAACAAAACACATTGACATAAGGCATCATTTCATTAGAGATCACCGAATCAAAGGGGACATTGCAATTGAAAGTGTTGGCACCGAGGATCAATTAGCGGATATCTTTACCAAGCCACTTGATGAGTCAAGATTTTGCAAGTTGAGAAGTGAGCTAAACATACTAGACTACTCCAACATGAAGTGAAAGCATCCCCACATATTATGACATGCCTCTCCTTCGACTAAAGCAAGGTAAAATTGTGTGACATGGCATTCATACTTTGATAAGGACTTGTCTAGTGCATATAGGTATGAAATGCATCTTATAGGCCCATTCATGAAAAAAATGATTTTGATGTATATATGATAACACTATTGTTCTTTGTGCTTGTATGGCCTAGTGGTAGCATATGACATATTGATAGGCTTGCAAACCTAGTGTTGAATCTAGAAAATGAGCTCAAGATGTGTAACTTAACATGGTCAAGATAACCCTACTAGTGAGGTGTGAAGAAGCTTGTCCTTGGATCAAACTTAGTTACATATTCTAGGCAAGTGATCTAGATTGAACCAAAGTAAAAATGAACTTAACCCCATTAATTGCCTTGATACTCCCATAATTTGCACCATTTTTGGTGATTGTTGACAAAGGGGGAGAAGAAAGTCACAAAGATAAGAAAGGAAAGGGGTCGATTAAATTTAAATTTTGGAATCACACATGTAGGGGGAGCAAGCTCATGAATAAGTTATTATATTTGTGCGTGCATTAACATATGAATTGTTGCATTGTCAAACTTGAATTCCTATACTTGCTTGATTGGTGTATTGCTTAGAAATAGAATTTGAATGGAGATTGACAAACTAGCATGCATAGGACTTACTTGTTATACAAAGTACCTCTCTTGCTTAAATGTTGATCTCATGAGGTATTTTGAGTTTGTGATGTATGACTAGTGAACAATGGTGCTAAGGATGGTATATTTCTGCAACTCCGATGGTATCACGCTTCAAATGTCCATTCTATATACCTTAGCATCATTTGGTAGTGGTAGCTCACCCAAACTTTCAAATCCATGCATATGTGAAAAATTGAACCAAACACAAGGAATCACATATGTAGGGGGAGCTAATACTACCAAAGTGCAAACTTGGATTTATTTCATATCTTTGTGAAGGTTGTCATCAATTACCAAAAAGGGAGAGATTGAAAGCACATGTTTGGTTTTGGGTAATTGCTGAAACCTAGTTTGCTAATGTTTTGCTCTAAGTGTTTCATGAGAACAATTAGCAAACACCAAGATAGAGCAAATGATTGGGTCGGTGGAGGCCACAAGTGAAGGGCAATGACGGCATCCTGCAAATGGTGTAAGTCCATCAACAAGAGGAGAAAGCCCCAATGACGGCATCCATAGAAATGGTATAGGTCCATCATCAAAAGGAGTTCACAAGCTTCATCAAGAGATGAGAAGGAGGGTGGTGAAAGGGTAGGAGCTCAAGGCAAAGGTATAACCAATAGGAGCTCTTTTGCTTTTGGTGATCAAGACTCTATAGAGAGAGTGATCACATTTAGGATAGATAGCCGTACTATCAAGAGGGGAGAAATCGTTTGTGAAATGCGGTTATCAAATTGCCACTAGGTGTTCATGTTCATTGCATATGCATGTAGTTGCTAGTGACACTAACAAAACCCATGGAAACTATTTGAAAAATGCTAACACCCGTGCACTAAAGTGAGAGACACTTTGGAGTGTTAGCACATTTAGAAACGTGGTGAAGTTTGAGTGGTAGAGAGGGGTTTGGGTCCTCTCTCCCTCCTACCGAGCTTGCGTGGCAGGATTCAGCATTTTTCAGAGAAGTTTCAACAGAGAAACGAGCGTCAGACGCTGCTATCTTCCAAGCATCGGACCATCGGCTTGGGTCCGACGGTTAACTGTCGCCGAGCGTCGGATGCGCTGAAAGAGAGCGTCGGACTAATCTCTTTCAGTCCGACAGTGCAGCGCAGCAGCAGAGCAACACGTGGTGAGATGAGAAGGCGTCGGACGTGTTTGGTTAGTCCGAAGGCGAGCGTAGCGCTTTAGAACCTCTCTGGAAGCGTCGGACGCTGGCGCTCTTTAGTCCGACGGTTCGAGCGTCCGATGGTCTATTTTGGCGCAAGTAAAGAGCCGTTGTGCTTCAACGGTCATCTTCAAACGAGTAGGGACACGTGGCTTGAATCTAGAGCGCCGAATCGTGTGGTTGGTCCGACGGTGCGCATGCGGCCATCCGACGGTTGCCGTCCGACGGTGCGCAAGAAGCCCCTAACGGCTATAGTTTTGTGAGGAAGTTATAAAAAGCGGCTTAGCCGGTTTGGGGAGGCTCTCTTGGCCATTCTCATCACTCCTACTAACTAGTGAGCCTCTCCACTCCTCTCTCACATCTTCTAGTTGATTGAGATTATCATTTGGTGAGATTAGAGAGCATCAAGTGCATTGCTTGAGTGTGTTCATCTAGAGGCACTTGGTGATTGTTCTTCGCAGCGGATTCTCTTGTTACTCTTGGAGTTTGCCAACTCGTAGATGGCTTGGAGCTACGAGGATCATTGAGGGGAGTTGGTGATTGTCTCCGCCTCCGATCGGTGAAGTTGTAAGGGGTTCTTGAGCCTACCCCATGGGAGATCACGAATTGGCTACTCCAGTGGATTGCTCGTAGCTTGGTGGATCCCCATCTTGTGTTGGTTGTGCGGCACCCTTGAGAAGGGTTTGGCGTGTGATGCCAATTAGCGCGTGAACCTCCAAGTGGGTGTATCGCTACAGGAGGAGTAGCTTGCCGGCAAGCAAGTGAACCTCGCTAAAAATTTTTGTGTCATCTTTCTACCGAGGATTCATCTTGTGTATTGTGATTGTTTATATTGGTATTCATCTTCTCTTCACCGGCGGTATAAAATTCACCACTCCACCCTTTACATTTGTGTATTTTCTTTCTTGTGTATCTCTTGTTGTAGTTGCTCGCCTAGAAGTAGAGTAAAGTAGTGACTTAGCTTCTTGTGTGTGGTTTAGAGATTATAGCCTATAACGGTTAGGTGGCTTGCATTTTTAGTAGCCTAGCGCTAAATCCATTTCGTCGTTTAATTGTCTAACCATTTTGCTTTGGGTGTTGTTTGTAGAATTTTTATAGGCTATTCGCCCCCCTCTAGCCATTTAGGACCTTTTAGAGGTGACCCCATCCACATACTCGGAGGGGTCCTGGTAGCAAGCGAGCAACACCCAGTGGCAGCACGGCTACTACGGCCATTACCAGCAAGGTAGTGGTCAGTTTGATATGCAGGAGCCCGGACGTGCTTCCTACTCCGGCCCCAGCTACCACGAGTACCTGCAGGACCGCTACGAGCTTCGCACGCATCTGGGTAGGATTGAGGAGACGCAGAACGCCCTCATACAAGCCCAGGACCAGATCCAGCAGTGCCAGGCTTTGCACGACAACAATTGGGAGGCGCTCTTCACCCACTTCCACATTCGACCACCATACCAGTGAGACTGCACCAACAGCTAGCTTGGGAGAGGACCCCCGCATGACCAGGTAAGTCATCTTAACCTGCTTTGTTTTTAAATTTGTGTGCTACTAGTTTGCTTTAGTTTATTTAATTAGTTTGCTTTAGTTCGTTTGGTTTGCTTTAGTTTGTGTGTGAGAATAAAAGGAACTTTGAGAATCTGAACCTAGATGGTAGTTGCTCTAGTGCCATGTTTAAATTAAAATTTCTCCTACTATTGAGTTATTAATTTGACTTGAGAATTTATTCTGAAACTTGAAATCTGTGGGAGCATACTTAAGCTAAGCCTAAATAATTGATAGTTATGATATAAGAAAGTTTGAACTGCTATCTATCTAGTTCATTATGACACTAAATTCCAGATCCTTTATTTGAATAATGCTAAAATCAATATGATGTGTTCCTTGTATGTCCAAAGTTGAAATTCCTACCAGAGCCATATATTATGTTTAGAATAAGGAAAACCTTTCACATATATGCTGCTTGTTTTGCATTGAGTTTAGTCAAGCTTTGTTGATACCTTATGAGAGCTTTGTCATACTTTTAAAATTAAGATCACGCACACTCCACCCACTTAGGCACTATCCCTACATTGGGGGTAGGCACCACAACATGCCATTCCATCCAAAAATGTTTTGCTCCTACACTGGGAGTGAACACCAAAAATATTCCATATATTTCCACCCAAATAAATTCTCCAAAGTTCTTATGAAAATCTCTCAAAAATAGAAAGTTGCAGAGAAGAGGCATGAGGCTAGACAAAAGTGTGAGTTGTGAGAGAAAATAATGGGTATTCAGATGCCCACCTGAGAGGAAAAAATGGATACGTGTCCGATAAAATAAAACAATGGGTACTTAGATGCTCGCGTGAAAGAACAAAGAAAGCTAGCCTATGTTGTCCTGCAACACAAGTTTCAAAGTTTCAAAAGAGAGATTTGTTTCCAAGGAGAAAAGTAGAATTAGCCACCATATACACCTCTCATACCACACACATGCACATCTTGATTTGATTGTATGACTTAACTCTCTTTGGATCCATTGTTTGACTTTACAATAAATGCTTTGCAAGTAAGTGTTCACTGTTTTTCCCCACCTATGAGCTCCACAAAAAGCCTTATCAGTATTAGGAAGGAAAGCATACACATTATTGCTTTGGTGAGGATCCACAAATACCACATATATGAGAGATTTAAGAGAAGGTCATACAAGTGCAACTCTGAGTTGTATACCAGAACAGAGGTGAAATAATGGATTCGAGATTTAGTGCTTAACTGATTATTCTATCTTTCAATTATCCAAGGTTAAGTGATAGTAAAATCCCCATGATTGCAGGTCATATGGATAAATTTGAAAGTTAGATTGGTCACTCTGTTTTGGTTGAGAATTTTAATGAAGGCATGTGTGCAGGAGCAATTCATTATTTGCTCAGGGACGAGCAAAGGTTAAGCTTGGGGGAGCTTGTTGATGGTAGTTATTGTTCAATTTTAAGCATCAACAAGACATGAAAAGGGGCATAAAAACATCCTCAAACATAGAATAGGGTTTAAACTGACAGAATTCCATGAGTTTTGGTGAATCTACGTTTTGCAGGGTGTTACTCAGAAAAGAACCAAGGGAGACCCACATGTCAGATCAAAATATCGAATTCCGACGTGAAAGTGGAACAAAAACATTCTATAGAACACCAGAGACACGCTTCGACGTGGACCCACATCCCGAAATTTCACGCAATCTCTACCGCCCATCGAAGTCGGTTTGATCCAAAGGCTACGGTTCATCCCACCGGCCTATGTAAGGACCCCCAGACCCCCCAGGGCTTCATATCAGAGAATTCAGATCTCATCTCAGATCAAGAGAAGATCTCTCCACCAAAGATTAGGGTTAGACACTCAAAGTTCTAGTTTAGACCTAGATAGTAGATTGAAGTAGAGTTGAGCCTTCGGCTCAGGATTCTGGATCGCCTGTCTACTAGAGATTGGTAAATCTGCTGTATTACCTCTTATTATGATTTTATGCTATTTTATGTCTATTTTTCTCGGTTTGTTATGTTCCTAGTTCATTCTAGTAGTATATTTGATATAGTTATTATTGGTAATGAGTTTATGCATGAGTTCGCAAAGCGCTTAATCCAGTGCTCGAGTGGGTTAAGTGGTAGATATTATAGAGGCATGGTGCTTAGATATTATTTGCCTACGAATGTGCTTTATATGCCGGGTCATGTGGTAGATCGTGGATGTGAGACTCCCATTGAGTCTTTTGTAGTCCACTCCCCGTATGTAGAGAGAGTAGAACTAAATTATGAAGATAGACTTGCTCTGTTTTTGTTCTTCCTAAATAATGTTCCTGATGCATAGATAAAGAGTCAATTGTGCTATACATGATTGTATATTTGCTAGAGTAGATGAATAACATAATTAATTAGGAATGACATAAGAATTTGATCTCTTAAATAATCCTATGCTTTGGTTGACTTTAATTTTGAGTAGTTCACACCTCTCTGGAAAAGTTCTCTAAGCCTTTATTATCATATCATATCTTTATTATTGGCTTACCCCTTAAACTATGCGATTGATTCTATTCATAAGTAATGTAACTTGAATATATCCACTCATGCCTGGCTCCATACCTTCTACCTGTGGTAAAAATATAAATCGACAACCCTAGAATACTCGGGTAAAATGCTACAATGGTATAATTAATCTGTGCGCTTGCAAATACTTTTAACTTGATTATTTATATTTGTACCCTCTTTAGTCACTTGCATTCATAATGACTGCTTAGTATTAATCTGGGTAGTTTCCATACATGTCTCTTATATTCATGCTAGGGATGACAACTTAGTTATTGTAAGATATATAGGTTTAAAAGAGGTGGGTAAGTAATTTACCAAGTGACACTTAATTAATACCAATAGTGGCAAACCCTTAGCCTCTTCCCGCGCGACCTTCAGCGAGGGAAAGAGGCAAGAAGTGAAACCACAAGCCTGTTGTAAATAACCCCCTTTGATCATTGCTATAAAGGAGGCACAACAAATTAGCGCATCAAAATAATAACCAATCCCAATTGTGTAGTTAAATTTTCCAACCATTATTTATAATAAATTGTATGTCCTCAAAGACGTATCAGGCCCTCCACAAGACAATGAAACTGGACACAAAACCTAAAAAAACTGATACAAGCTCCTTTAAAACACACAAGAAACAAACTCTAATATTGGTGAGCACGCGTCAACGGGATAACTAGAATCTAGACTTTACCCCTGAGCTGCTATCAAGAATGGAGAAAATAGGATGATAAAGAAGATTGCTAGGGCTTCTGGTTCTAATCTTTACAAGACATGATATTATTGCTCTCAATGCGGAAATTACTGTTGACGCATACTAAATGCACATTTTAGCCATCAACAATGATAAAATGGAAAAAGAAAATGGCACATAGAAGGTAGAAATTTGGTTTACACTAACGGAGTTCCACTTGTACTTGAAGAATTTTGGTTGCGCAAAACAGGTGAAAATGAAGCAAACCAAGGCACATTTGAGCAATACACGTGACAAGAGCCACGTCGGGGCCAAGTCACAGAGCGCCCGCCCTATTGGACAGGGCGCCCGCCCCCCTCTTGGCACCATCTGAACTCTGCCACGTCATGGACCCGTGTCCCAACCTCCCAAACATAGTGTGGCACGTTGATTCAACATCAATAGCTCAAAATCACCTCACTTGGATCCGGTAGCCCGATTGGACAGGGTGCCCACCCTGTCAATATGGCCTGCCACGTCCTCAATCCGGAGGAGAGACACCCAAGTGCTTGTGGCCGTCCATTTGAAGTCGGTTTTCATCCAAGGGAGATCAAATGAAGTGCCATGGATTCACGGGCCCACATGTCATCCTCCAAGGGCCACAAACCACCTCTCCAACTGCCGAAACGTGCTCAACCGACCTTGCAACCGTCATTGGGGAGGATCTTGGAGCGTTGGATGGCGAGGCGGTGTAACATCCCAGCCCAGCGCTTAATAGAATTAATAGGATACTCATACCCACAAGTTGCAACTTCTTTTCGTGAAACCCATTTACAAAGAACTCTGAGGTTAAGCGATCTTAGCCCTGGAGCGATGGGTGATCGACCGGGAAGTCCTTCCCGGGTACGCATGAGTGAGGACAAAGTGCGCAGAAAAGACTAGTGTTGGTCTGTGAGCGTAGTCTATATCCTAGTTAAGCTGCCAGATGTAAGCGGGCCCGACCTATGAGAGGCGGGACGTTACAAAATGGTATCAGAGCCGACCCTTACAGTTTTACGGGCGCGTGTGTCGTAGTTGCGCAGGCATGGTGCGCAGGGCTGGTGTGGACCCGGAGTGGTCACACAGCGTGGCACATGCGCTGGCACTGAACGCACGGACGTGGCCAAGAGGGGATGTTCCTGGCATGGGGTTGATCGATGAGGACGTCGATCTCCTAAGGGGGTGAGGATGTAACATCCGAGCCCAGGGATTAATAGGATTAATAGGATACTCATACCAACAAGTTGCAACTTCTTTTCCGGAAGCCCATCTGCAAAGAACTCTGAGGTTAAGCGAGCTTAGCCCTGGAGCGATGGGTGACCGACCGGGAAGTCCTTCCCCGGTACGCATGAGTGAGGACAAAGTGCGCAGAAAAGACTGGTGTTGGTCTGTGAGGATAGTCTATATCCTAGTTAAGCTGCCAGATGTAAGCGGGCCCGACCTGGGAGAGGCGGGACATTACAGGCGATGGAATCCACCGGGCGCCCACCCTCCCTAGTAGAGCGCCCGCCCTGCAACTTTGGCCCACCGACCTTAGGCCACCTCTACAAGTACCCCAGGGGTCCCCAAGTGCTATACATACCCCCGAATGCTTCAGTTGTAATCAGCTTAGGAAGAATAGAGAGAAATCTGGAGTTTAGTCCATCCGAGCTCATCTAGTGAGAAGCCTCCTAGCAAGGCTAGTAGTGAGAGTGTGAGTGAGAAGAGAAGCAGAAGAATAGAAGAGCTCTGCAGAGGTCTCTCTCGGGTGCTTCCTTTGTAAGGTACTCTTTTATTCGGTAATATAATTTCCTTTCTAGTACTTACATTTTCTGCATTACTTTCAGTATTTACTTTTAGTATTTACCTCCAAGTATTTACTTTAAGTATTACTTTGAGTGCTCAAGTTGCGGTAGTATTAGGGGATTAATTATCGGTTTTCATCAATTAGTGCGGGATCTTCGCCGCTAGACGGTGTTCTAATCTTAGCGTGATGTTAGAGTAGTGGCCTATAGTGTAAGAGTGGTGCTTAGACTAGAAGTTACCTTAGATTGCGGCTAGACCCACGGATTGTAGTGGTAGGTCTTAGGTGGTGACAGCCCTAAAATCTTCTGGATTCTACCATGTTTGGTCTGGTTTTATCAGCGTAGGGTTATCTGAATGTGAGTAACCCCAATAATTTGGGATCGCGCATTCCCCCGAAGTTCTAATTGGAGTCAACCTACCGTGTTGCCTAGCATTCCACTCTTAAGCTCACCACTATCTACACCATTGCTTGGCTCTATCTTAAACTAGATTATTTGGATTAGTTATCATTATACTAGTTCACTCTTATCATAAATCATGATTGTTCTTAGTTTACCATTGGATATCTCTAGCCATAGGAAGCTTCCCTATGGAAATAAATACGATACTTGGTTACTCCCAAGTGAAATTCTACATCGATAGATTCTGTGCGCTTGCGGAATTCTGCAATAGTCATAGGAATTATCATTAAGCTTTTGTGACGCCGTTATCAGGAATAACTCTATTCTTGGAAGTGGCATTAGAATTGCCAACAAGCATTTCTGGTGCCGTTGCCGGGGAACTAATTGGCCTAGATTTTCTTTTGTGTTTGCTATAGAACTAACCCCGTTCTTTAGCAGGATCACACCTATCTATCTTTTTGTGGTGACTGATAAGCTAGTTAGCTAGAATGCCTGGATTCAATCTACCCGAAGATTTTCATGAAGACCCTGAGCCAATCCTTAGAAGAGCGAGAGCTAATCTCACTCCTCCAAGAATGACTTCTGGATCTCGCCCATCTTCATTGAGGGAACCTACATTACAAGATCATCCACCAGATGAGTCTGAGCATCCTAGTACTTCGGAGCCAACCAGTTCATCTACATGAAGAACTATCTGTGAGTATTCTACTCCATCTATTTCCAACATTGCTACTATGTCTAGCGCTGATAGCGGAAGTAGAGAATTCGAGCTTAAACCCGCATTGATCATGATGGTGCAAGCAATTGCATTCCGCGGAAACCCTTCAGAGGATGCCAATACTCACCTCCAGAATTTTCTGGAGATATGCAATACAATCTCTATTCCAGGAATTTCGCAGGATACAATCCGTCTGCGCCTGTTTTCTTTCTCATTACTTGAGAAAACGAAACAGTGGTTCTACATCAACATGGGATCAATGAACACTTGGGAGAAGTGCTCCAACCACTTCTTGACAAAGTTCTTCCCTGTTGGTAAGACAAATTTTTTGCGTAGCAAGATTTCTAACTTTCAACAGGAGATTCGCGAATCTATCCCCGAGGCATGGGAGCGCATGCAAGAGTACATTCAAGCATGCCCTCACCATGGCGTTGCAGATTGGCTATTAATCCAAAGCTTCTATCATGGACTTATGATGGATTCTCGATAACATCTCGATGCTGCCGCTGGAGGTGCATTTCTATCTCTCAAGGTGGGTCAAGCCAAGAAGTTGATTGAGAAGATGGTAGACAATCAAGGATGGACCGACGATCACCTCAAAGGTAATTCTAATACTTTCGAAGTTCATTCTTTATCTTTCGAATGCCTTTTGAAAAAGTTAGAAGAAAGAGCTAATTAAAAAAGAGATCGTGCTACTATAGAATATTATGCAAATGCTAAAACACCATGTGCTTTATGTGGAGATAAAACTCACAATATAAATATTTGTCCAATAAAAGATGCTAAATCTCTTTTACATGATGGCAGATATGATCCCTCACCAATTTCACCTTACCAAAGATGGAATCCACGTAGGGAGGATAATGATTCTTTACATTCTAGCAATCATTCTCTCAAGGAACTCATTTTAAATCAAGCTAAAATAAACTCTAGTTTAAGTTTAGTATTGATTGATCATGACAAAATCCTAGGAGACATAAATGCTAGAATAGATAAATTTCATGAGCTGTTAAAGGAACAACTTAACTTTAATAAAATGGTAGAAAAGCAATTAGCTGTCATTCATGCAAAACTTTCATGCCATAATGAAAAAGTCAATGCTGTGACCACGAGAGGTGGTAAGACCACTCGTGATCCCCCTTATCCTGATTCTACGACCAAGAAAAAGGTAGTAGAAGAAGAAGCTGAAAAGGAAGGTTCCACTACACGCAAGGAAAGGTAAGAACTTCTCCTCATGAATTCTATGACACTGAGGTATTGTCCTTCCCTGACCGTAATAGGAAACAAAAGGAGGATGAACAATTCTAGAAATTCGTGGAGGTAATACAAAAATTATATATACATATACCTCTAGTTGATGCGATACAGGTACCTACCTACGCAAAATATTTGAAGGATATCCTCAATAGAAAGAAACCAATCCCGAGCACAGAAATGGTGAAATTGACGGAGCAGTGTAGTGCTGCTATCCTCAATAAATTCCCCGAGAAGAAGAAGGACCCTGGAAATCCTACTATCTCATACTCTATCGGAACTCAACAATTTGATCAAGCTCTGTGCAATATTGGAGCAAGCGTCAGCGTCATGCCCAAGGTAATATATGACAAACTTAATCATACATCTTTATCTCCAACTACTATGTGTTTGCAGCTCGCCGATCAATCAATACGATATCCGGCGGGAATAGCGGAGAATATCCCTGTTCAAATTAAAAATTGTTTCGTTCCCGTGGATTTTGTGGTGTTAGATATAAATTCTGATTTTAGAACACCACTAATCCTAGGAAGACCATTTTTAAGTACTGCAAATGCAGCCATTGATGTGGGAGCTGGAGAAATCCGACTCAACATCAATGGAAAAGAAGAAATCTTTCATTTTAGGCCACGTCTGGAGCAGTGCTCATCAGTGGAAGATGCACTTGCCGGTACTGCCTTGCATGATGAAGATTCTCTGGAGCACGAAGACAATATGACGTGCTGATCATCATGAGAGAATCCAATGCACCTAACCAAGGTAAGTTAAGCTAAGGTAAGAGCTAATCTCACTTATTTTCTTAAGTAATCTCAATTTTCTTTCATGAACTAGCTTAGTATCTCACTTAGGATAATAAAGCTAGCTAATAGAAGGGATTAGAAGGCCGGTGGCCCACTTTGATAGGGCAGCCGCCCTGCCCCCTTTGGCCTCTAGCTCTCCTAGCTGCTCCACTATCTGGTCACATGCAAGTAGAGAGCAAAGCACCAAGTATTGGTAGACATATCCATCCATCCTTCACTTTGGTTTCTTTCTTATCTTGTCCCAAGCACTTCCAAACTCTCCTCTCATTTCTCTGGCTGCTAGCTGAGCTTTTGAATAATGCAAGACGCTCTAGAATGGAGAGTTTAGCATGTGAGAGAGGAAAGCAGGAATTTCGACAAGGTGGTAGGGCGGGTGCCCTGTCCTCTGCCACTTCCTACCCCCTCTGCTGTCTACTTTGTCTATTTACACTCTCACATGCTCAAGCAAGTGCTCCACCAGGCATCCAAGCTCAAATTCTTGCTTCACACTCATTTCCTTTCCCCCGAGCAAACCTCGTAAGCGCTAGCCATTAATCACTAAACAAAACAAAGCAAGGAGAGGCACGGGAAGCTAGCACGCACACTCCCG
The DNA here is from genome assembly GCA_038502445.1 of Eremochloa ophiuroides. NCBI lineage: Eukaryota > Viridiplantae > Streptophyta > Magnoliopsida > Poales > Poaceae > Eremochloa > Eremochloa ophiuroides. Next base: position 102,633 of record JAHLJS010000014.1, on the reverse strand, counting down.
AGAGGAGTGGTTTGTTTTATTAACCTTAATCCTTGCCTTGTTAGTGTTATTGTGTTTCATCATGTTGAAGAACTTGTTCGGGAAGAGAAAGAAGAAGACAGGGGGGAGCAGTGATGGAAGCAGTAGTGAGAGACCGAACCAGCACATACGCTTCTCGTCCGGGAGCCAGTCGAGTTCAGGAAGCCAACATTCCCGAAGGAGCAACATGTCAGTTGATCAATCAAGCCGTGACGAACCTCCCTAAGAACAAGGCACTCAACAACCACCCACTCATACTTCTGTGAGTGAGAACCAGATTATTTGGTTAAATAATCGAGAAAGAGAAGCCTTCCGCATACTGCATGAGCGCACATTCATCCACACCCCCGAGATTGACCGCAACTTGCTCAATGCTACAGGTATGTTTACCGAATTTCATACATATTTCATACCTTGGGGTGGGGAAATGCATGGCTAGTTAATGAACTAGGGTGTAGAGAACTTACTTTATAATTTGTATGCACCCTAGAAGTCACAAGTAATCACTGCAACTTTCGTGTGTTTGATGAAAATCATTCTTATACATGGACACAATTTAATGAGCTGCTAAGATTTGATAAGAATTGTGCAGTAGACTTAGATAAGGCCTGTAAAGAATTTAATAAGAAAAGCTTTTGGTATGAAATTTCGGGCCTCCAAGATGCAGCATATCCTAGAACTTCTCAGATTCATAACCCAACACTCAGGGTGTTGCAAAGATTTATTGCCATAACTTTTTACCCTAGACATGACCCTCGTAAGGTTAGGACCGATGAAAAGCAAATTTTGTTTCCTGCAATAAAAGGAATCCGTGTCTCACCAGTTAAAACTATGATGGATTATTGGTCTAAACTGTTTACATGGGTAACGGGTACAACCATTGAAATGACTTCACTTGTGACTAGGATAGTCAGTAACATGGGTTTATTGGGCAGTGCACAAATTAATTTCATCAACACTGAGAGGGTAATTTTAGACATCGAGCATTTCAGGCAAGCACACTTGATGAAATATGATGTGGAAAATGAAAAGTATATCATGACGTACCAACGTTTTATTAATGAAATTCCATTGCCTGACATGACTCTGTGGTTAAGAAATGTGAACTCTTTGCACTTACCCCTCAAGACCGAGGAACAGCACGCCGCAAGACTGGCACAAGAACATGCTGTGCAGGTTGCAGGAAGAACTAGGGCCCAGACGAGAGCTGGTCAGGCTGCAGCACAAGAGCAAGCAGAACAGACGGCACAAGAAGCATTTCACCGAGGAGCCATGCCAAACAATAGTCAGTGGGGTGCATGGCCGGCTCCTGGCTCTCAGCAAGCAGGAGGCTCCAACTGGTACCAGCCACCCCAACAGCAGCAGCACCAACAACCTGACCCTTGGGACCCATATGGACAAGCATCCGCACATATCAGTAGTTTTGGGAGTACCCAACACTTGGGTGGCTCCTACAGATATACTGATGCGCGAGGCTTGCACTCATCCAACACTGAAGGATATCCTCCACCGTGACACTCAGTTTTAGTGCATGGATGGGAGCGAGACCTTGGCTATGTCCAGCATCAGATAGAGGGCCTGCAGATTGGCCAAGACCAGCTCCATCAGGGGTTACAAGATTTGTTATATGAGTTCCGGCAATACAGGCAAGAGAATCAGAAGGAGACAAGGGATATGCACTACCTGGCTCGTCGCAATGACCACCACTAGGACGATTTCTATCGTCGCCAGAGGTGGGATTTCCAGTGATGTTTGCAGAACCAGTTTGGGGGAGGTCCCCCGCAAAGGTAAGTACACACAGACCCATCCATTTATTTACGCATTTGTATTATTTTCAGCATTTAAAAAATAAATATAAATATATATAATAGTAGTAGTAATCATTATAACTGTTATGTTAGTATTAATATGTTTGAAAAATAAATAAAGACCCACACTTTCACACTACTAAAAAAAGAGAATAAAAATGTTTATTGCTTATAATTATTTCAAGATAGTAATACGCTGATGAATTGACTGTTAATGTGATTTTACTTATACCATGAACCTGAACCCCATGGGTTGCAAATGCTAGAACAAAGCTTGAAAAATTTGAGTTATATGGTTTAGCAAAGAAAAGAGTAAGTTTCTATCCTGTCATGAGCAAGGTTAATCTGTGGAGAATTTCTTTAAGAAAAATAATGATAAAACTTGCTTGAGATCTTTTGTGGCAAAAGAGGAACACCTACCAGAGCCATATCTGTCAGATAGGAAAACTCCACATTGCTGCCTATATTTATGTTGAGCCTTGTCAAACTTTTGTGAATCGTAGTAGAGAAACTAGTCATATTCTCATGACCGAGAACACGAACACCCACCTTCATATTGCTATTCTTACACTGAGAATAAGCAACAACATGCCTTTATTGATAGGATCTACTCCATGGCATTACCATTTATCCCTCTAAAATATTACTCAAAAAGAGGCATGGCTAGTCTCTAGCAAAAAAAAAAGAAAAGAAGAGAGAGCAAGTGCTCTGATAAAAAAAAAGAAAGAAAGAAAAGAGGACAAGTGCTCTGATGAAAAAAAGAGTCAAAGGAGCTAGCCATGTTTCTAAAAAAGGGAAAGCTGTTGACGGTATTTATACTATGTTTTCTACCATCATAGCCATCAACAAGATACTCTTTTTGGGAAGAAATACAACAAACTCATAGTAACATAGGTACAAATAACTTGGTTCCACATGTACATGTTAGTATTTGTTTGCAGATACCCAAAACAGGTGATTTTAAGAAGCCCAAGATGAAGAAATAATGCAAATCCAATTATGATGAAATAGCAAGACAATGTCACAATCTTCAAGGACTTCACTTCAGGATCGAGTGGGCACTGCATGGACACTATTCATGGTTCGACCGAACCATGAATAGTGGCCCCGGCACTCCAACTTCAAGGAATCACGTAATGGAGTGATATGTAAGAGAGCAGAGGCCACGTGGCCCCACCCTATGGTTCGGCCGAACCAGGTAGGGAGCCCTCATGGCCATGTTGACGTGGCACGATCCGTGGCACACCCCCTGGAGTCCATCTCCACCTTTGGATCACAAGTATATCATCAATCAAAGGCTAGAGAGCAAAGTACAAGGATCAAGGCCCCGACCGACAAGATATAAACAGAACAAGCACACGGTCACAGTCCATGACAGGTGGGGACCACATAGGTGGACCCACCTTGCTCCATGTGGGTCGGCCGAGGCATAATGGACCCAAGTCACCAACACATTCCCAGGCAGGTGGGGACGCCTTCTAGAAGCCCCGGCCGGGCCCACCTATCATAGGGTGGGTCGGTCGAACCAGGGGTGGTGGACCCAGACCACCGCCTCACTCCACCGAGTTCCAGCATGCCTCCTACGTGCTCATTTCATCTCTGCCGTCCATCCAAGGCGGTTTCAAAGACGGTGGATCCAAGGGTGGAGGTGGAGAAGCACGCGGATCGCTGAAGTGGCGCTGCCCTTCATGCCCCTATAAATACCCCCCTAGTCCTTCACTTTAGAACAATCAAGGATCAAGTATCAAGTGTACAATATAGATTAGTGTTAGTGTAAAGAGGGAAGAGAGTGAGGGATGTCTCTGGAGAAAGCCCCAGGCCTGTCGGGAGTCTTCTTCAAGGTGTACCTCAGCGGATTCAAGCTTTTAGTAAGTTTTCCATCCGAGTTCTTCCAGCATTTAATATTCTAGTTCTGGTACTTTAAGTATATACTGTCTTCACATGCACATTGCTTTACTTTGTGGAGTGCTCTAGTCTCTAGCTAAGATTAGAGTGGTAAGAATAGTGTAGACGTGGTGTCTAGGCTATATCTTATCAGTGTGGGCGGCTTGTCGCACGGATTGTTTGTGGTAGCCAGCAAGTGGTGACAGCCTTGTCTGGTCCTCATAGTCCACCACGTGTGTAAGACAAGTTATTAAAGTGGTAAGGCATCAAGACAATAGTACAGCCGCCTCGGGTAGGAGTTTTGTCTCCTACTGTTTCGCCTGTCGCCTCTTGTGAAGGGAGGAGCTGACTAAGCTCTTTATACTTAGAAAGCCGAGACCAGATATCTTTTGCTGCATAGGAACCTCTCTATACCTACAAGCTTTTATCCTTGATCACCAACCCCTTTGATTCCTATTGACAGCCTTGAATCTACTTAGTACACTTCACATTCTCCGTGGAAAATACGATACCTGGAATACTCCCGGTGAAAGCTACATTGACTGTCGTACGCTTGCGGTATATCCGTTTGCCACCTTTGGTGTCAACAAACTTTCTGGCGCCATTGCCGGGGAACGGTAGCTGTTTTAACTAGAGTTGAGTCGTCTTAGTTACCCTTGTTTGATCAAAACTATCTCTTTCACACACATATGGATCAAACACCCATCTTCGAGTATGGTGCTCCATCGGGCGCTAGTATGGAGCTGGCTAGTTCATCACAGGCCATTTTGGCTGTTCGTTATGAGCTACGCCCGAGTCTCATAGCGATGGTTCAGGAGAAACCTTTTTCTGGGGATGAAGATGAGAACCCCTATACACACCTACGAGATTTCGAACAATTATGCTCTTGCATACATATCCACGGGATGAAACGCGATACCCTTAAGTGGAAGCTATTTCCGTTCTCTTTGACGGGAATAGCCAAACGATGGTATACTCGTCATGTAGGTAGTGTAAATGGAGAATGGGAGAAGCCGCAATCAAAGTTCTGTATCACCTTCTTCTCCATTCCCCGAGTTGCTCGTCTTTGTGTAGAGATCCTAACCTTTAGACAAAAGGATAAGAAGCCTCTAGGTGCGGCATGGGCCCGTTTCACAGACTTAGTATCTGCCGGCCCTGATATAGCTATAACCGAGCTAGCTCTCTTGCAACATTTCTACCTCGGTCTTAGCCAAAATTCCGCACAATTTCTTTGCTTAGCCTCCAACAGAGCGTTCTTGCATCTCTCTATTAGTGAAGATAAGGAAGTTCTTGCGAAAATTCTCGAGAACACTCCTTACACTAATATCTATGATGAAGCCCCCGTGGAAGATCAAGCCTCGAAGGACGAACCTACGATAGCCGAAACCTCACCACTTACATCACAAGCTGTCGAACCTGAACCAAAACCACCAATTCCTCCAGAGGATGTTAAACCTCTGGAATTTCCTCTTGATATCGAGGCCGATCTCTTCTCCGATTTTGGAAATGCCTTGAATCAACCTGTGCAAAAGAAGTCTACAACTCGTAGAGCTCCAAATGATCACATCCCACATCACCTTGAGACTCGCTATCTTAAGGAGACTATTCAAGAGCTCGCATGTATTATGAGTGACGAATGGGTAAAGGAAGCCGAAGCCTCACCTGAGGTTATTAGGACCCTTTCTTGCTTCACAACCATTCCTTGCGTCATAAATAGGACCACCATAGACTCTCTTTATGACCCCACCGTAGGAGTAAGCATTATGTCTAAGTCATTAGCAAACGCACTCCTAGGAGAGGAACCTCTAGCCCCGACCAATAAATTTCTTAAATTACCCTATGGGAAATTGGTCGAGAGCTGCGGGATTGCACAGACCATTCCTGTCACAATTAACAAGGTCCATATTCTCTTACACTTCTTCATATTTGATATAGAGGTATTTGACTTGTTGATTGGACACCCGCTCATGAGATTCCTTGATGGATTCCATGGGGGGAACCTTGAAGGTCATCTCGGGAAGAACCTTTGCGTTTCAATTCCATTAGCAAATTCTGCCAACTCTAAAGTGGAATTGCGCCCCGAGATTGACCCGATAGAGGAAGTGATGGCTGCACCGCTTCTAGAACCTTCTCATCCTGATCTAGAAGAAGATGCTAAGGATTTCATCCAAGAAGAGGCCGAATTAGAAGAACCTTTAGATTTGGATAAATCTGAACCCCCATCTAAACCTTCTATAGAACTTAAGCCCCTTCCTTCTAGACTTAAGTATGCCTTTCTTAATGGTGATAGGGAGACTCCCATAATCATTAGTGACCAACTTTCTCAGGAGGAAACCTCCAAACTCATCACCATTCTAGAAAAACACCGCTCTGTCTTAGGCTACTCTCTTCAAGATCTTAAGGGAATTAGTCCCACTCTCTGCACCCATCGCATCCCAATTGAGAAAGATGCTGCACCTTCTAGGGAGCCACAGCGGAGGCTAAATAATGCGATGAGAGAAGTAGTGAAGAAAGAGGTCTTGAAACTCTTGCACGCAGGCATAATTTACCCTGTTCCTAACAGCGAGTGGGTCAGCCCCGTCCAAGTAGTGCCTAAGAAAGGAGGGATGACGGTCGTGAAAAATGAGAAAAATAAACTAATCCCTCAACGAACCGTCACGGGCTGGAGAATGTGTATAGATTACCGAAAGCTTAACAAGGCCACAAAGAAAGATCACTTCCCGTTACCATTCATCGACGAGATGTTGGAACGGCTTGCAAAACATTCTTTCTTTTGTTTCCTTGATGGGTACTCGGGTTATCACCAAATCCCAATCCATCCCGACGACCAAAGTAAGACAACCTTCACATGCCCCTATGGAACATATGCATACAGGCGCATGTATTTTGGCCTATGCAATGCTCCTGCCTCTTTCCAAAGGTGCATGATGTCCATCTTCTCCAATATGATCGAAGAAATCATGGAGGTGTTCATGGACGACTTCTCAGTCTATGGCAAAACTTTCAATCACTGCCTAGAGAATCTGGACCGTGTCTTACAAAGATTGAGGAAAAGCACTTAGTCTTGAACTGGGAGAAATGCCACTTCATGGTTCGAGAAGGAATAGTGCTAGGACATAGAGTGTCCGAGCGTGGGATAGAGGTGGATAAAGCTAAAATAGAGGTCATAGAGCAACTTCCACCGCCCACGAATGTTAAGGGTGTCCGTAGATTTCTTGGTCATGTAGGATTTTATAGAAGGTTTATAAAAGATTTTTCTCAAATTGCTAGACCTTTAACAAACCTGCTTGCTAAAGATGCACCCTTTAACTTTGATGATGAGTTCTTAGACTCTTTTTACTATCTTAAGATAGCACTCGTCTCTGCGCCAATCATACAACCCCCTGATTGGACGCTTCCTTTTGAGATAATGTGTGATGCTAGTGATTATGCTGTAGGTGCTGTCTTAGGACAAACCAAAGATAAGAAACATCATGCAATCTCATATGCTAGTAAAACCTTAACTGGGCCGCAATTAAATTATGCAACAACTGAAAAAGAATTGCTGGCCGTGGTTTTTGCTATAGATAAATTTAGATCTTACTTAGTTGGAGCTAAAGTAATTGTCTACACTGATCATGCTACTCTAAAATACTTGCTCACTAAGAAAGATGCTAAACCAAGATTAATAAGATGGATCTTACTGCTCCAAGAATTTGATCTTGAAATTAAAGATAAAAAGGGAGTAGAAAACTCTGTAGCCGATCATTTGTCTAGAATGCAATTCAAAGACAAACAGGATCTCCCCATCGATGACTTCCTGCGAGATGTCCTCAAAGTCACAGACTCCAACCCCTGGTATGCAAACATTGTCTACTTCATGGTCACAGGATATGTGCCACCGGGGGCAGACAAGAAGAAACTCATCCAAGAGAGTAAGGTGCACCTCTGGGATGAGCCATATCTGTACAGAGTCTGCAATGATGGAATGTTGAGGAGGTGCGTCCCAATGAACGAAGCAATTAAGATCATTGAGAAATGCCATGGAGCAGAATACGGAGGCCATTATGGGGTATTCAGAACCCACGCAAAAATATGGCAAAGTGGATTCTTTTGGCCTACCATGTTCAAAGATGCACAAGACTACGTGAAGAGGTGTGCAAGATGCCAGAAACATGGAAATATCAACACCCGAGATGCAATGCCACTTACAAACAATCTTCAAGTGAAGCTATTTGATGCATGGGGAATTGACTACATGGGTCCATTCCCCAAATCACAAGGTTGTGAGTACATCTTGGTGGCAGTGGACTATGTGTCCAAGTGGGTGGAAGCTATGCCTTGCGCAACCGCAGATGCCTTACATTCAAAGAAGATATTCAGGGAAACTATATTCCCAAGATTTGGCACACCAAGACTAGTCATAAATGATGGAGGATCACACTTCATAGACAAAGGCTTCCGATGCTTTTTGGCAGATATGGGGACAAAGCATAATGTTGCAACTCCATACTATCCCTAAACAAGTGGCCAAGCGGAGACCTCCAATAAGCAAATCAAGAACATCCTACAAAAGATTGTCAATGAAATGGGAATAGCTTGGAAAAGCAAACTACCGGATGCACTTTGGGCATATAGGACCGCATACAGGACCCCAATTGGTATGTCACCATACTAACTTGTATACGGGAAGACATGCCATCTACCGGTAGAACTAGAGCATCGAGCACATTGGGCAATCAAACAATGGAACATGGATCTGCCCTCTGCTGGAAGGAATAGAAAGATGCAAATCTCAGAGGTTGAGGAATGGAGAGGGAAAGCCTATCTCAATGCCAGAATCTATAAAGAAAGATCCAAAAGATGGCATGACAAGAGGATCAAGCCCAAGGAATTTCACCCTGGAGACAAGGTCCTAATGTTCAACTCAAGGGTCAAGCTATTTGGCCATGGAAAGCTAAGGAGCAAATGGGAAGGACCGTACCTGGTAATCAATACAGCAATGCATGGAGCTGTCACGCTTCAAGACGACGATGGCAACATCTTTAATGTAAATGGTCATCGCCTCAAAGTTTTTCATGAACATGCACCAATAGAAAAAGAAGATGACATGATAGAATTTATCCCTGATAATGAAGTCATATAATTAAAATCTACATGTCTTACTTCTTCTCATTTTGTATAGCTTGATCACTAGGTAGGTTTCAAATAATTAGAAATTTCTCCTTTTAACACTTTGGGCCCCCAAAACACCCAAGTAGAAGTGGATAGCCAAAGCTTAGTGACCTCTTGGGACCAATCCAAGTGATTTAAATTTTCAAAATTCACATTTTGGCCACACTAGGTAACACAAACCCATGTTGAACGACCCTCACTTTTCAAGAATTTGAAAATCTAGATAGTGGGCAGTATTTAGGAACCTCTGCAGGAGACGTGACAGGAGTCCGGGGCAACCCTATTGTTCAGCCGAACCACTACAGGCCAACCCTCGAACCTTTCACGCCTCATGGGCACTCGGGAGATGTTGTAGGAAACTAGACAGAAGTTTGGTGCAAGACCATGGTTTGGCCGAACCATGTTATGCAACCAATCAACCATGTCACATCTCAGGAAGCCTCAGGGGAGCGTGTAGAGTTGTTACGACGGCAAATAGGGCCAAACCCTGGTTCGCCCGAACCACCCTACGCGACCTGTTGCGACCCATCCGGTCCAGAACGTTGTGCCAACGTTCCCCTGGCGTTCTCTCACGAATTCAAAAAGGAGAGCGTTGGCACTCGTCTTCTTAACCTCTCCTTCTTCTTCTTCCTCTTTCCACCTGCATTCCTTCTCCTTCCTGCATCCCTTCTCCGACCTTGAGACACCAGAGAACCCAACCATGGCGCCCACTAGCAAAAACGCCATCATCCCCATGGGAAAGGGCACTTCCAAGCCTCAAAGATCACTGACCGAGAGCATTGAGAGGGCAATGGCCATCGACATAATAGAGGTGGAGCCCCTGAATTCACTGCCACCGACCGGAGGGTCACCAGGGGGGAAGGTCTGGTTCGGCCGACCCTAGGGGGTTCGGCCGACCACACCCCGGCCATCCCCTCGGTCCACTTCGTCGCCCAGGTCCCTCTCTCCATGTTGGGATCTTCGGAAGCCCCCTATTCGGTCTGTTACGCCAATTAGGCCTACCATAGTCCAATTGGCGCTGAAGGGGAAGGCTCCGGAGGTACCGGAACGGCACCCCAGCTCGCTCTACACGGACTCGTCAAGGAGCATCAGCTCCTACACCCCGTCCACTCCCACCGTGTTCAAAGGCCGCAAGATCATTGGTGGTGGGCTGGGTGAAGGGAAGGTGTTCGTCCCCCTCTCAATTCGGATGAAAAGAAGCAATTGAGGGAATCACTTGACTCCAACTCCAACTCCCCTTCTGGCATCTAGAGGAGGATGGATCCACCATCGATCAATGGTCCACCAGGTCAATTTGAGGATGATCGAAAGGAGAAAAGTGACATGGAGAAGATGCTGAAAATTGTAACTAGTCTTAGGAAGAGGAACAATGAATTAGAGGAGACGGTGTCAGAACTTAGGATGGCAAACCTAGATATGGAGGACAAGTTCCGCTCACTCCGCATTAGCAATAATGCGAAGCTCAAGCGTATAGCCAAAGCCATTGGGCAAGAGGACACCCTAAACCCACCTTCTCCTTAGATTAGCGCTCCTTTAGAATAAAGTAGGCATTAGTTAGTTTTCCCTTTTTAATTTTGATTTTTACAATTGTAATCTTGCCTACATTTCATTTTAAGAAATTGAATAAAACTGTTTTGCGTTCTGTTGGTGTGTTGCCACCAGCAGAACACCTGCACTTGATGTTGTTCGCTGCTTGTGTCATCAGATAAAAAGAAAACAAGTGTGGGGGGGTTCGGACGACCCCCTCAATAGCTCCATTGGTAATTTCGAACATGGCACAGTGCACAACATGTCTGTTGGATCAAACAGGACTTGAAAACTCACAAAATATGGTTTGGACGAACCACAAAATAAGGTCCAGTGGCAGAACAACTTTGCAGAGGTGTAACTTGAGACGAGGAGATTCAAACGGTGGAACAACGGCACATTTGGTGGTTTGGCTAAACCATCCTATGTGGCCTGGTCCCACTAGCCAGGCTCCCTGCAGCAAAGGTATGCTCCCTGGCAGGTTTGCACCCTTTCCCCTCTCAAATTTCGCATTTATTCAATTCCTTTCTTTGTTTTAGATAAAAATGAAAATAAAAACTCGAAATCTTGTATCCCAAAATTAAATGTATAAAATTTTATGACATTTGAAGAGTAGAGGTGACGCAAAGTTCAAATTTATGCATATGCCTATGCTTGTGGGTAAATATCTTGATAGGAAATCATATTGACTAAGATGTTGATAAATGTGAGATCACTCTTGGCTCATGAATCATACTTTTTCCATTCAAAGTACTTAGAAGTTTATTTTTGAAAACGTCACAAAACCATAGGGTCACTTACTCCTCAATAGTGAGAAAATTCCTACCAAAGCCATATATAACCATTATGTTTGAAAACCCTTCTAATCATGTACTTGCAATTGCTTTGAGTTTGATCAAACCTTGTGACCCTTGTTGAGAAATATGTCTTAGTCCAAAGATCAAGATCACGTACACACCACACAAACATGCTGCATCTACACTGGAAGTACGCAACAACATGCCATCCATTTTCATTGAATAATTGCTCCATATTTTAAAGGTCAATAAATGTCTCTCTTAGTTGATATAGAAAAAGGGACAATGGCTATGCAAAATAAAGAAAAGATGGACAAGTGAAAGTCCAAGAAAAAAAGATAGATATGAATAAAAGAAAAAGAAAAATGATAGCCATGTCCCAAAACAAAGTAGAGAGAGATCATATCAAGGAGCATTATAGTTCACCACTTTCCACACACTTGCACATCTTGATCTAGGTCTGTGACAATTTTCTCCTTGGATCCTTGTTTTGATTTTATAATATATGCAATGCAAGTATGCCTACCATATTTATTCCTACCTGAACTACACATAAGCCTGATAGATGTAGGATAAAACAAAGAAAGCATCTTTTAGGATATGTCTTGGTAAGAAACCAAACAAAATTGAGTGACTAGAGAGTACCTATTTGAGGAGTAAGAATGAATTATGTGCTTTCTTTTTGAAACCAATATAAAAAATTCTAAGTACTGAGAAGGTAAAAAGTGGGATGATTTTGCCTTGAGAGTTATTCCATTTTTCAACATCTCAAGGATATATGCTAGACAATGCCACATAACCCACTAGCATAAGCTATGTGCTAAATGAAAGCTTTGATCACCACTATCTTGGATACGTCTCTTCTACCTCTTTTTCTAACCTTTACTCGAGGACGAGCAAACACTCAAGTGTGGGGGATCTTGTTGACGGTATTTATACTATGTTTTCTACCATCATAGCCATTAACAAGATACTCTTTTTGGGAAGAAATACAGCAAACTCATAGTAACATAGGTACAAATAACTTGGTTCCACATGTGCATGTTAGTATTTGTTTGCAGATACCCAAAACAGGTGATTTTAAGAAGCCCAAGATGAAGAAATAATGCAAATCCAATTATGACGAAATGGCAAGACAATGTCACAATCTTCAAGGACTTCACTTCAGGATCGAGTGGGCACTGGATGGACACTATTCATGGTTTGGCTGAACCATGAATAGTGGCCCCGGCACTCCAACTTTAAGGAATCACGTAATGGAGTGATATGCAAGAGAACAGAGGCCACGTGGCCCCACCCTATGGTTCGGCCGAACCAGGCAGGGAGCCCTCATGGCCATGTTGACCTGGCATGATCCGTGGCACACCCCCTGGAGTCCATCTCCACCTTTGGATCACAAGTATATCATCAATCAAAGGCTAGAGAGCAAAGTACATGGATCAAGGCCCCAACCGACAAGATATAAACAGAACAAGCACATGGTCACAGTCCATGATAGGTGGGGACCACATAGGTGTACCCACCTTGCTCCATGTGGGTCGGCCGAACCAGGCATAATGGACCCAAGTCACCAACACATTCTGTCACACCCAATTTTAAGGATAAAATTGAATGAACCAACTTATGTGTGCCCAGGGATCAATCACACACATAAGTGACAAATTACATAGTACCATCACAAGGTTTAATATATAATGAATAATATCACAGAGTCTTTATATTAATAATAGCGGAATAATATAGATAACTCTCTCGCAGAATCTCCATTCCACAGGAAATAGTTGACTGGTGAACACAATCCTAGTAATCCTCAGAAGAATCATCATGGTCATCTGTTACCCATCCGAGATTTTTATCCAAATATGAAAAATAAAGCAAGCGTAAGTACATTTCGCACTTAACAAGAATAGCACGGGTTTATGAGGCTCAAATAAGGCAAGACACTGGTTTGACAGCGGTTGTTTTTAGTTGATCACATTTTAGCAATTGAGTAGCAGCAATAGAATATACCAAGGAACAAGATTTACATGATCATATAAACATGATAATTAATATTGAATAAACATCAATAGAAACTTCAAATAAATCAATATTCAATTAGTTAAATTCCTGTAAGACGTCCAAGGCCGCTCGTGACCGTGAGCACGGCTGATATATCAGTTTTACACTCTGCAGAGGTTGCACACTTTCACCATGAGTCGTGATTTACCCTTTTTCTCGAGGTGATCAGCCTCTCGATCCACTACCAAGGTAGATCGGCGGGGTTCACTATGAAGTCTTTCAAAAGGCTCTCTAACAAGTTACTAATCAATCCGGGCGCAATGGCAAGGGGCGGTAGAGCCCTCCTTCCAAGTGGCACACACACGCAGCAGTACACACAAGGACAGGAACCGCAAAATAACCAGCTCGGCAAGGAACCTTTCAAGATTAACAACATGATAGAAAGTAACTTCCTACTTGACTAAAGCCAGAGCCATATAGCCCCCATGGTTGCGCTGTAAGTCCCGGTGTCATACTTACAGATAAGTCCTTAGTCCATGTTGCTAAAAAGCATCTTTTAATCTTTATTTCATAATCAATTATTCAAGTTCATAAGATCATGACACCATCAGGCACTAGCATCACTACTCAAATGCAATCTCATAGGTAACAAGGATCAAGTCATCAAAACTTAGGAATAAATACTAGGGTTACCATGGTAAACACATGCATCATGAATTTAATGATTAAGGTGAATAGGCAACAAGGATGGTCCATGCTATACTTGCCTTACACTTGAGATCCTTTTCTCTTATTTAAACCTCCGATGACCGCTTCTTGATCACCACATAATTCTCACCGACTGGACATGATTATATTGCACCATACAAGCATCCAACACATACATACATAGCATACAAGTATAATACTCTATTAGAACAATACACCAATCAATGAGAAGAGAAGTTAAAAAGTTTATAAAACGAATCTACGTGTTGCAACGAGCACACAGACACGAAGATCACGCTAATCGGAATTACGGTTGAAAAGATACAACTACCGGAGGATTTGCTTTTTATAAAGAAACAAAAGAAAACTATAAAATTTATATATAAATACATTATAATAAGTTTTCAGATAATACTATTTATATTAAAATCATATTATATCAAGAAAACAAAATAAGGCTCAATTATAGTCATTAATAAAAGACCAAGGTTGAATTAATTTTATATACAGAAAACCAGTGGCTTTATGGATTTATAAAATAACATTTAGTTCAAACTCTTCAAACAATTTTGAAATGTTCATAAAACCTTTGTACTCGTCTCTACGATCGCATCAATATAAAGATCACGAAAATCGGATTTAAAATGTAAAAGATATGATTTTCCAAAGATTTTCTATAGAATAAATATTATCTCAATATTAACTCGAATTTTAAACATGGGAAAAATTACTGTACAGCAATATAACTATGTAGAATACGAAGACACGAATCTAACGCAAGTTGAATGGTTCAATTCGGAGTTAAAACGGAGAAACTACACAAAAAATACGAGCCGATGGCAAACCGTGGATACCTCGTCTTCAAGCTCTAGTCGTCTTCTTCCTCTCGCTGATTTCTTGAACAGAGCAGCACGCAGCCATAGAGGAGGGGGCTGGCACTGTTCACCAGAGAAAGGAGGACTCGGCCAGGGAAGGAAATATCTCGGCCTGCCCTCGGCCAGCAGGGAGGAATCGCAAGGGCTGCTAGCTGCTGGTTCGGTGCTGCCTGTTAGGTGCGCTGCTTGCACGTTGCTGTTCTCCTTGCTTGTTTCTGCACGAAAAGGGAGGGTGCCGGGACGCAAAGGAGGCCAGGCAACGGCGCAGGGAAGCACAGGGAGGCGCCCTCGGGTGGCAGGAGGCTGTGGAGGGGCGCCCAGTGACGGAGACCGATGGTTCGCCGGAAAAAAAAACATCAACCATCCATGGAGGACCTCGTCGGAAAACTTCACCGGAGAAGAAAAACGGACGGGCAAATGGTCGAACCGACATGAATTCAAGGAAACAAATATACCACGGCGTAGGGAACGAAGAGGACTACCTCGTGGTGGTGGTGGTTTTTGCCGGAGACGGACGAGATGGCCGGAAAAGCTCATCAGAGAGTTCGCCGGAAACCTAACTTTTCCAAATTTCAACTTTAGATCAACGAGGCTACGAGTGGCGGCTGCGAAAACGGGCCGTACTTTCGGAATCAGCGCGTCAAGGGCTACGCGGTGATATATATAGTTGTAGAGTTTGAGGTCGGTACAAAATAAGATATTTTTACTATTTTCGGAATTATTAAATATTCCAAATTAAATAATTCCAGAAAAGTCCAGAATTGATATTTGGGTCCCGAAAAATATACCGAAGGCCCCGAAAATTATGGAAAAATTCCCGGAGACATTTCGAAACATGATTAACCCAAATAAAGTATTTGGACATCATGAAAAGATATTTTGGAGCATCTAAAAAATAGATTTTGCTCGTAGAAAAATAGGAGAAAGGTCCAGAAAAAGCCGAAAAAATTCCCGGGAAGTTATTAGAGATAATTTGATGAATGATGAGCACCAAAGAGTGATTTAGAGCTGAAGAAAAGGTTCTGATAAACTCTGACTGAATGATATGAGCTAGAAATCAAGGAATTTGATTGAAGATAGACACAGAGACACGCAAAAAAGATTGTTTACTAAACGTGTTTTAAAAACTTTACTCACTCATATCATTAAATCATTTTTAATCATTTTGAGTTTTGGCAACGATCACTCAACCAAAATAAATCATATGCAAGAGCATGAATGCACAACCATGTTGCTAAAACCTAGCTGGATTTTAACTTAATGAAAAATTTTAATTTCCCTATGTTTTGATGAGCTCAAAAATACAAAATCAAATCAATTTAGATCTATGTCAAAATTAGCAAAATTTGGGGTGTTATAATTCTACCCGCCTTAAAAGGAATCTCGTCCCGAGATTCGGAAGAAGATGATGAAAGAGATAGAATGGTTTGATCTTGGATCTTCTTCACTTCCTCAATTAGCTCCTTTTGCAATTCTTCCAATGCAACTTGCATGTTGCCATATCCTTGCTCTAAATACCTCACTCAGGCTTCCCGAACTTTGATAGGTTCTCTGTGTAGTAAAATCCTTGTTTACTTATAACTCTTTATTTGTAGGCATCATCTGAAACTCTCAGCATAACTCTTTAGTCCTATCATCTGAAACTTTGTTAGAATAACTCTGCTTTGCTAAAGGTATCGGAATGACTCATTCTTCTATAAGTGATAACACTTCTCCAAATCATTACCCTTGTCTTGTTCAAGTTCAATGCTAATGTTGCTAGCTCAAAGCCAACTTGGTAAGGATGTAATTCAGATCTTCTTATCCATGTAAACGTGACTTATAATCTGTGTAAGTGCAACACTTGTGTCTAGTAAGCAAATCTCCAATTTATGGAATATTAACATTAATTGGTATTTTATTCTGGACTCCTTATACTTGGTAGACTAACTGACACTCTTTTTTTGCTTGACTTAATACTAAGCCATTATTTTTTTTCCTTCCCGAATAAGAACACATTTCAAATCTTGCAAGGTGTATCATTGTAGACATTCAAGCTCTTGTTCAGGTCTAGCAAAGCTTACACTTGGATTCCACCCAACCTTTCTTTAGTTCCTCCAAACTTATCCAAGATCTCTGGGTGCAAGCACACTTAATGCATTTTCCAATATACTTATTATAGAAACTTAGTACGCCATAGAACTTCCAAGTTATCATAGCTTAACGCTGCATCTACTTTCTTAGGTTCTCCATAATACTATCTTTAGTAATACTTAACCAAGAAAGAACTTACTCCACTTATCTTGCTAGGTGTAACATTGATGCTTCTATTTCTCCGAAGAACCCACTATCGATATCCAATATCTCCTTATATCAAGAATGCCTTCTTATCCTGAGTACGGTGAAGGTTGAATTCCCAATTGATGGTATCTCGATATGAAGACCTATCTTGATGAAGACCTGACCTTTTCATGAATGATCCAACAAGTTAACCAACCTGAGCAAAGACACCTGCTCTTGACAATGACTTCTTAACAACACAATAAGACCTTCATCTTGTTACATCTTCATCTTGGCTACCCCCCTTAAGAAAAGTTCAAAAAGGGCACCAAAGGTAGCTTAAATCTCACTTCAGAATGTGTTACTATCATCATTTACTTTTGATAACCCAACAAGGCTCTTGAGAATGGGTAAGAATAGGTAATCTGAAATTTCTCGCGAGATGGAAAAAAACAGCAGTGTAGTAAATCAGTTGTAACTCCAGATCTGTTATTCCAAATAAGTCGCAACATATACCGTTGGAAAGCTGCTAAAATTATCTACAACTTTCATATAGACCACTTTTCCATATTCTGCAGTTAAGGTGGTTGAAAACAGTGTACAACAGAAACTGTTCCAGATTCCTGACTACGCAGTTGCATCATCTTGTGATTTTCATAACTCCTAAACCATAATAGCTATTAGTGTGATTCTTGCGCTCACAGAACGATCTTGAAGTCTACTTATATCCAGAATTGTTTCATGATTTTTTTGATATTCCAGAAATAGAGGTATAAGCTGACAAAGACAGCTTGCTCCGTGAAGACAACTAAAGGAAATAAGAAAGAAGGAAAACCCAACTATCTATTTCATTAATCCTCATATCTTAGGCCTATAAACTAAATAAAATTATAGAAAACTCCACAAGATCATTGCAATCATTACAAAGATTCAAATCACACATAATTCATAAGCACAATGCAACAAGCACATAAAATTCACAGGCACACAAGACTCGACTCAACTTGACTCATAACTAAATCGTTCTATTATCTAACTCGAATCCTATCTTGGTTCTTCTTGTCGAGCTTGGGCATCTTTCCTTTCATCCTCATATTGATAGCTATGCTTGTGGCTTGGCTTCTCCAACACACTTGTGGGGTAGTTTGGCGATCATATCTTATCTTCTTAATTTTCGACTAAGACAGAGGTAGAATGAGAATGAAATTATAATTTTCATAATAGAACAAAGTGAGAAAGCATGAAAGCATGATAGAGCTTAGAATAAGAAGAGAAGCATCAAATTTTCATGATGAAATAAGGGTACGAGAAGCATATAAAATAGCAATTATCAAGGTTAAGGTAGAAAGCATGAATAAGATGAGAAAAGCACATCCTAAAATGTCCACTCTATCTAGGCTTGCGTCCTACAGTCAACCTATGCTTTGATACCAATCTGTCACACCCAATTTTAAGGATAAAATTGAATGAACCAACTTATGTGTGCCCAGGGATCAATCACACACATAAGCGACAAATTACATAGTACCATCACAAGGTTTAATATATAATGAATAATATCACAGAGTCTTTACATTAATAATAGCGGAATAATATAGATAACTCTCTCGCAGAATCTCCATTCCATAGGGAATAGTTGACTGGTGAACACAATCCTAGTAATCCTCAGAAGAATCATCATGGTCATCTGTTACCCATCCGAGATTTTTATCCAAATATGAAAAATAAAGCAAGCGTAAGTATATGTCGTACTCAACAAGAATAGCACGGGTTTATGAGGCTCAAATAAGGCAAGACACTGGTTTGACAGCGGTTGCTTTTAGTTGATCACATTTTAGCAATTGAGTAGCAGCAATAGAATATACCAAGGAACAAGATTTACATGATCATATAAACATGATAATTAATATGGAATAAACATCAATAGAAACTTCAAATAAATCAATATTCAATTAGTTAAATTCCTGTAAGACGTCCAAGGCCACTCGTGACCGTGAGCATGGCTGATATATCAGTTTTACACTCTGCAGAGGTTGCACACTTTCACCATGAGTCGTGATTTACCCTTTTTCTCGAGGTGATCAGCCTCTCGATCCACTACCAAGGTAGATCGACGGGGTTCACTATGAAGTCTTTCAAAAGGCTCTCTAACAAGTTACTAATCAATCCGGGCACAATGGCAAGGGGCGGTAGAGCCCTCCTTCCAAGTGGCACACACACGCAGCAGTACACACAAGGACAGGAGCCGCAAAACAACCAGCTCGGCAAGGAACCTTTCAAGATTAACAACATGATAGAAAGTAACTTCCTACTTGACTAAAGCCAGAGCCATATAGCCCCCATGGTTGCGCTGTAAGTCCCGGTGTCATACTTACAGATAAGTCCTTAGTCCATGTTGCTAAAAAGCATCTTTTAATCTTTATTTCATAATCCATTATTCAAGTTCATAAGATCATGACACCATCAAGCACTAGCATCACTACTCAAATGCAATCTCATAGGTAACAAGGATCAAGTCATCAAAACTTAGGAATAAATACTAGGGTTACCATGGTAGACACATGCATCATGAATTTAATGATTAAAGTGAATAGGCAATAAGGATGGTCCATGCTATACTTGCCTTACACTTGAAATCCTTTTCTCTTATTTAAACCTCCGATGACTGCTTCTTGATCACCACATAATTCTCACCGACTGGACATGATTATGTTGCACCATACAAGCATCCAACACATACATACATAGCATACAAGTATAATACTCTATTAGAACAATACACCAATCAATGAGAAGAGAAGTTAAAAGTTTATAAAACGAATCTACGTGTTGCTACGAGCACACAGACACGAAGATCACGCTAATCGAAATTACGGTTGAAAAGATACAACTATCAGAGGATTTGCTTTTTATAAAGAAACAAAAGAAAACTATAAAATTTATATATAAATACATTATAATAAGTTTTCAGAGAATCTATTTATATTAAAATCATATTATATCAAGAAAACAAAATAAGGATCAATTATAGTCTTTAATAAAAGACCAAGGTTGAATTAATTTTATATACAGAAAACCAGTGGCTTTATGGATTTATAAAATAACATTTAGTTCAAACTCTTCAAACAGTTTTGAAATGTTCATAAAACCTTTGTACTCGTCTCTACGATCGCATCAATATAAAGATCACGAAAATCGGATTTAAAATGTAAAAGATATGATTTTCCAAAGATTTTCTATAGAATAAATATTATCTTAATATTAACTCGAATTTTAAACATGGGAAAAATTACTGTACAGCAATATAACTATGGAGAATACGAAAACACGAATCTAACGCAAGTTGAATGGTTCAATTCGGAGTTAAAACGGAGAAACTACACAAAAAATACGAACCGATAGCAAACCGTGAATACCTCGTCTTCAAGCTCTAGTCGTCTTCTTCCTCTCGCTGATTTCCTGAACAGAGCAGCACCCAGCCATAGAGGAGGGGGCTGGCACTGTTCACCAGAGAGAGGAGGACTCGGCCAGGGAAGGAAATATCTCGGCCTGCCCTCGGCCAGCAGGGAGGAATCGCAAGGGCTGCTAGCTGCTGGTTCGGTGCTGCCTGTTAGGTGCGCTGCTTGCACGTTGCTGTTCTCCTTACTTGTTTCTGCGCGAACAGGGAGGTTGCCGGGACGCAAAGGAGGCCAGGCAACGGTGCAGGGAAGCACAGGGAGGCGCCCTCGGGTGGCAGGAGGCTGTGGAGGGGCGCCCAGCGACGGAGACCGATGGTTCGCCGGAAAAAAAAACATCAACCATCCATGGAGGACCTCGTCGGAAAACTTCACCGGAGAAGAAAAACGCACGGGCAAACGGTCGAACCGACATGAATTCAAGGAAACAAATATACCACGGCGTAGGGAACGAAGAGGGCTACCTCGTGGTGGTGGTGGTTTTTGCCGGAGACGGACGAGATGGCCGGAAAAGCTCATCGGAGAGTTCGCCGGAAACCTAACTTTTCCAAATTTCGACTTTAGATCTACGAGGCAACGAGTGGCGGCTGCGAAAACGGGCCGTACTTTCGGAATCAGCGCGTCAAGGGCTACGCGGTGATATATATAGTTGTAGAGTTTGAGGTCGGTACAAAATAAGATATTTTTACTATTTTCAGAATTATTAAATATTCCGAATTAAATAATTCCAGAAAAGTCCAGAATTGATATTTGGGCCCCGAAAAATATACCGAAGGCCCCGAAAATTATGGAAAAATTCCCGGAGGCATGTCGAAACATGATGAACCTAAATAAAGTATTTAGACATCATGAAAAGATATTTTGGAGCATCTAAAAAATAGATTTTGCTCGTAGAAAAATAGGAGAAAGGTCCAGAAAAAGCCGAAAAAATTTCCGGGAAGTTATTAGAGATAATTTGATGAACGATGAGCACCAAAGAGTGATTTAGAGCTGAAGAAAAGGTTCTGATAAACTCTGACGGAATGATATGAGCTAAAAATCAAGGAATTTGATTGAAGATAGACACAGAGACACGCAGAAAAGATCGTTTACTAAACGTGTTTTGAAAACTTTACTCACTCATATCATTAAATCATTTTTAATCATTTTGAGTTTTAGCAAAGATCACTCAACCAAAATAAATCATATGCAAGAGCATGAATGCACAACCATGTTGCTAAAACCTAGCTGGATTTTAACTTAATGAAAAATTTTAATTTCCCTATGTTTTGTTGAGCTCAAAAATATAAAATCAAATCAATTTAGCTCTATTTCAAAATTAGCAAAATTTAGGGTGTTACACATTCCCAGGCAGGTGGGGACGCCTTCTAGATGCCCCGATCGGGCCCACCTGCCATAGGGTGGGTCGGCCGAACCAAGGTGGTGGACCCTGACCACTGCCTCACTCCACCGACTTCCAGCATGCCTCCCACGTGCTCATTTCATCTCTGCCGTCCATCCAAGGCGGTTTCAAAGACGGTGGATCCAAGGGTGGAGGTGGAGAAGCACGCGGATTGCTGACGTGGCACTGCCCTTCATCCCCCTATAAATACCCCCCTAGTCCTTCACTTTAGAACAATCAAGGATCAAGTATCAAGTGTACAATATAGATTAGTGTTAGTGTAAAGAGGGAAGAGAGTGAGGGAAGTCTCTGGAGAAGCCCCGGGCCTGTCGGGAGTGTTCTTCAAGGTGTATCTCAGCGGATTCAAGCTTTTAGTAAGTTTTCCATCCGAGTTCTTCTAGCATTTAATATTCTGGTTCTGGTACTTTAAGTATATACTGTCTTCACCTACACATTGCTTTACTTTGTGGAGTGCTCTAGTCTCTAGCTAAGATTAGAGTAGTAAGAATAGTGTAGACGTGGTATCTAGGCTATATCTTATCATTGTGGGCCGCTTGTCGCACGGATTGTTTGTGGTAGCCAGCAAGTGGTGACAGCCTTGTCTGGTCCTCATAGTCCACCACGTGTATAAGACAAGTTATTAAAATGGCAAGACATCAAGACCATAGTACAGACACCTCGGGTAGGAGTTTTGTCTCCTACTGTTTCGCCTGTCGCCTCTTGTGAAGGGAGGAGCTGACTAAGCTCTTTATACTTAGAAAGCCGAGACCAGATATCTTTTGCTGCATACGAACCTCTCTATACCTACAAACTTTTATCCTTGATCACCAACCCCTTTGATTCCTATTGACAGCCTTGAATCTAGTTAGTAGACTTCACGTTCCCCGTGGAAAATATGATACCTGGAATACTCCCGGTGAAAGCTACATTGACTGCCGTACGCTTGCGGTATATCCGTTTTCCACCTTTGGTGTCAACAAAAGCCATGAAAGGAGTAATTAGTACACCACCATACACATGCACATTCTCGGTCTAAGTCTATGACTTGTTGCTCCTTTGATCCAATTGTTTGACATAGCAATATTACATTATATAAGGTATGCCCCATTTTCCTGTAATCCTAAAACTCCACATAAGCTTCTAGAGATACGATGTGAGGGCATTACAAGCTTTTTGATCAAGGTCGAAGGTCCAAAATTCCACACATATTAGAGAGACTGAGTGTGTCACAGAAGAGTCTAAAGCATGATTATTGCAAATATTCAAAAATCTCCATAAGATCTAATCAGGCAAAAAGGGCATGGAGAACAAACCCTCTTTTTAGCCAGTCTGTGCTCTATTTTTTAGGTTAAGGGATAGATAAAAGCCCCATGAGTAATGGTGATTGGATATGGGTAGTTGCATTAACATGTTGAAATCAAAAGTGAGTCACTAAAAAGAAGTTGGTTATAAGCATAATATCTTGTGTCTTTGCTCAGGGACGAGCAAAAGGTATGTTTGGGGGAGTTTGTTGACGCTCACTAAATGTACATTTTAGCCATCAACAATGATAAAATGGAGAAAGAAAATGGCACATAGAAGGTAGGACTTTGGTTTAAACTAACGAAGTTCCACTTGTACATGAAGAATTTTGGTTGCAGGTGCAAAACAGGTGAAAATGAAGCAAACCAAGGCACATTTGAGCAGTACACGTGACAAGAGCCATGTCAGGGCCAAGCCACAGAGCGCCCGCCCTGTTGGACAGGGCGTCCACCCCCTCTTGGCACCATCTGAACTCCACCACGTCATGGATCCATGTCCCAACCTCCCAAACAAAGTGTGGCATGTTCATTCAACATCAATGGCTCAAAATCACCTCACTTGCATCCGGTAGCCCTGTTGGACAGGGCGCCCACCCTGTCAATATGGCCTACCACGTCCTCAATCCGGAGGAGAGACACCCAAGTGCTTGTGGTCATCCATTTGAAGTCGGTTTTCATCCAAGGGAGATCAAATGAAGTGCCACGGATTCATGGCCCCACATGTCATCCTCCAAGGGTCACAAACCACCTCTCCAACCGCCAAAACATGCTCAACTGACCTTGCAACCGGGATTGGGGAGGATCCTGGAGCGTTGGATGACGAGGCGGTGGAATCCACCGGGCGCCTGCCCTGCAACTTCGGCCCACCGATCTCAGGCTACCTCTAGAAGTACCCAAAGGGTCCTCAAGTGCTATAAATACCCCCGAATGCTTCAGTTGTAATCAGCTTAGGAAGAATAGAGAGAAATCTGGAGTTTAGTCCATTCTAGCTCATCTAGTGAGAAGCCTCCTAGCACGGCTAGTAGTGAAAGTGTGAGTGAGAAGAGAAGCAGAAGAGTAGAAGAGCCCTGCGGAGGTCTCTCTCTCAGGTGCTTGCTTTGTAAGGTATTCTTTTATTCGGTAATATAATTTTCTTTCTAGTATTTACATTTCCCACAATACTTTTAGTTTTTACTTTTAGTATTTACCTCTAAGTATTTACTTTAAGTATTACTTTGTGTGCTCAAGTTGCGGTAGTACTTGGGGATTAGTTATCGATTTTCATCAATTAGTGCGGGATCTTCGCCGCTAGATGGTGCTCTAATCTTAGCGCGAGGTTAGAGTAGTGGCCTATAGTGTAAGCGTGGTGCTTAGACTAGAAGTTACCTTGGATTGCGGCTAGACCCACGGATAGTAGTGGTAGGCCTTAGGTGGTGACAGCCCTAAGATCCTCAGGATTCCACCACGTTCGGTCTGGTTTTATCAGCGTAGGGTTATCTGAATGTGAGTAACCCCAATAATTTGGGATCGCGCATTCCCCTGAAGTGCTAATTGGAGTCAACCTACCGTGTTGCCTTGCATTCCACTCTTAAGCTGACCACTATCTACGCCGTTGCTTGGCTCTATCTTAAACTAGATTATTTGGATTAGTTATCATTATACTAGTTCACTCTTATCATAAATCGTGATTGTTCTTAGTTTACCATTGGATATCTCTAGCCATAAGAAGCTTCCCTATGGAAATAAATATGGTACTTGGTTACTCCCAAGTGAAATGCTACATCGATAGATTCTGTGCGCTTGCGGAATTCTAGAATAGTCATAGGAATTATCATTAAGCTTTTCCGACGCCGTTATCAGGAATAACTCTATTCTTGGTAGTGACATTAGAATTGCCAACAATTACTATAGGAAAATACCATCAAAGGATATATTCCCTAGTAAAGGAGACCTACTGATCCTAGTGACGGGAGGTCGACTATAGAAGATTCAACAAGATAAAGTCACCCTCGTGAGCTACAACTGGTCCGGACAGTAAGGGGCATTTACAAGTAAATATAGTCTAAGCACCACTCTTACACTACAAATTACTCCCTCCATTCCAATTTGTAAGTCATGCCAACAATCTTGGAGAGTCAAAGCATTTCGACTTTGACCAAAATTTTATAATAAGATAATAACATTTACAATATTAAATAAGTATCATTGAATTCTTCAATTAATATATTTTCATATTATACATTGTTTGGTGTCATAAATATTTATATCTTTCTCTATAATTTTGGTCAAACTTAAGATGCTTTGACTTTCTAAGATTCATGGAATGACTAACAATTTGGGATGGAGGGAGTACTACTTCAATCAAGGAGCTACCAAGACTTAAGCACTCAAAAGAATCGTAAACCTTAAGAACAATAA
Source organism: Eremochloa ophiuroides (assembly GCA_038502445.1). Taxonomy (NCBI): domain Eukaryota; kingdom Viridiplantae; phylum Streptophyta; class Magnoliopsida; order Poales; family Poaceae; genus Eremochloa; species Eremochloa ophiuroides. The sequence goes on along the minus strand of JAHLJS010000014.1, from coordinate 77,068 downwards.
TAGCAATGTTACTTACTTGGATTAGAAGTTGAATGCCAAAAAATCTTCAGAAACAAGCCCCAAAAGAAGGACTTGAATCTACGAGTACAAGTCATAGGGCAATCATGGACAGGCCGGCAACTCCTCCAACTCTCTCAAGCTCTCTAGCTCTCTACTTCTAGATAAGAATATCCCTAATCTAGAGAGACTACAAGGCTAATCTTCTACTTGATGATTGGCTCTACATCCTATCTAGGGTGTCTGCTTGGCTCTAAATCTTTTGGTGGAATATGAAACCCTGGACTGAATTTCTCTTTGGATCATATGAAAGCCCTAGGGGGTCTAGGGCTGTATATATAGGCTGGAACGATGAATCTCAACCCTCAGATCAAACTGACTTAAGGCAGTGTCCAGATTAATCCTCAAAAACAGTGGAGAACCGACGTTTGAAGTGGGAGGCTGACAGGTGGGGCCCTGCATCGGCCGATCAGGGGCCTCCAGTGGCCAATCCCTTGCCTCTGAGTTGTGGGCCCCACTTTCGTAGGTGAGTCTCTGGTGTTCTCTACAATATTTTTGACATGCTTTCACCGCGTAATTCGATGTATTTTTCTGACATGTATGTCCTCCTTGGTTCTTTTGCTATATAGTCCTTGAAAAACACAGATTCACCAAAACTCATGAAATTCTGTCAGTTTAAACCCTATCCTATGCGGTGGCTTGCATTTACATCCTTTTTCATGATTGGTTCATAGGAAAAATCATATGATAACTACCATCAATAGGGGCTTTCTCCTTTCGCTTCCCCTTGTGGTCGGTGAAGATGGCCCCAACCTCCTCGTCCCCGGAGGCAAAGCTGGTGGCGATGCACATCAACTCGACAGAGGTGGTGGGGATATTGCGACCCAACTCATGAAAGATCTCTTTGCAGGTGGTGCTTGCAGCAAAATCCCCAACGACGTTAGAGTCGGTGACCTGGGGCAGGTCATTGCACTGCTTGGCAAAACGCTAGATGTACCCCCGGAGAGTCTCACCCAGCTTCTGTCGGCAACTCCTGAGATCCTAGGAATTGCTAGGGTGCACGTATGTGCCCTAGAAGTTGCCCACAAATATCTTAACCAGATCGTCCCAGTCAAAAATCTGTCACGGGGGGGAGGTGCTGAAAGCTCTATGTTTGGTTTTGGCTAATTGATGACACCTAGTATCTAACTATTGTGTTTAAGCTTTGGATTACAAGTGTGGTTAGAAGATCAAGTGTGGAGCTATGACATCATCCAAGTCATTGGAGTAAGTACATCAACATGAAGATCAAATGCTTCAACACTTGGTGCAAAGGATGGAGTTCAAGGCAAAGGTGAAATCAATAGGGCTCTTTCTATTTTGGTGATCAAGACACTATAGAGAGTGTAATCACATTTAGATTAGATGACTATACTATTAAGGGAGATGAAACTTCGTTAACAACCTCGGTCATCAAGTGCCTCTAGTTGACATAGTTGAGCATATGCATTTAGATCTAGAGCACTAACCTAAAACCTTGCAAATGATCTTAAAATCAAGCTAACACTCGTGCCTAAGTGCTTATACACTTGGTTGTTAGTACCTAGAAGCAAGGTAGCTGAAGAGAGGGCTAAAAAAGCTCTCAGAGGTGCATTGGACGCTGGGCGTGTCCGGTGGGTATGCACTGGATGCGTCCGGTGCAGCCAGAGCCTCTCTGGAACCTCTCTTAGTAAGCACCAGACGCTAGAACAGTAACTCCAGCGCGTCCAGTGATGTTTTTCGAGCGTCCGGTGAGACTTCGTGCTTTCTGTCTCTATGAAAGCACTGGACGCTGGGAGCGTCCAGTGACCTAACAGCGGACGCGTTCGGTGCAACTTTGAGCTCTCTGGATGCTCTCTGTTCGCGCACCGGACACGGGTGTCGAAACGTCTGGTGCGACGTCTCCGCGTCCGGTGAGTTGGCGCCCTGCGAGAAGTTTGAAATGGCTAGTACACGTGTCAGCGGGCGGTACACCGGAAAACCACCGGATGCGTCCGGTGCTCACATAACTAGCGTCCGGTGTGCACGCAGAAACTACAAAACGGCTAGTTTTTCACCCTTACTTATAAATAGCCGATCAACCAGTTTTGAGAGTCTCTCTTGTGCATTTCACTCATTGCTAAGTATCTCTTGAGACTTCCAAGCATCTCCCACTCACTCTAGAGCTTGATTCTCATCCATAGTGAGCTAGGCAGTGATCCAAGTGCATTGTGTTCATCTAGATCATCTTTGGGCACTTGTTGATCATTTTTGCTGTGGATTTTCATCTATTATCTTGGTGATTGCCGTCACCTAGCCGGTCTTCGTGCAGCGGAGGAGTTTGCAGAGTTGGAGATTGTCTCCGGCCACTCCTGGAGGTCTTTGTGAGGGGTTTTGCACCTTCCCCGGCAGAGAGCCGCATGGTAGCCTAACACATTGCTCGTATCATTCAGTTGCCTTGCTCATGGTAGGTTCTAGTGGCGCTCATTAGTTGAGCTTGACATTGGTTGTCAATTAGCCACCGAACTACCGAGTAGTGGTCGACACAATGGGGACTAGCGTGCCGGCAAGCACGTGAACCTCAGGATAAATTCTTTGTCTCCATTGTGTTGATTTGGATTTCATTGTGACTATATGGAAAATGGACCCTAGGCCCATTTATAATGGATTTTAGTGTTTGATGATCAACATGACCAATATTGGACTAATGATTTTACAAGTGTTTGTTTTGTAGTTCAATAGGATGCACAAGTGTTTTGGACTTAGGCAACGGTGAAATCCGAGTGATCAACCTCTCAAGCAAGACATTAGAAGTCATGCTGGAAACAAGTGGTGAGAGGGTAAAGCTTGCGAGGCAGGATTTAGTGATTTCTGGAGATGACACAATAGGAAAACATGCACCAGACCACAAAGATCATGCACAAGTCTAAGACACAAGATAGAACCAAGTCGAACAACAAGATCACGAAGAAACGGAGTCAACCGGACAAAAGAACTGCGTCGGACGCTGAGGATCAAGGGCGTCGGACCATTGTTTGGTGTCCGACGACCCCAGGCAGTTCCTCTAGCATAGAGGAGCGTCGGACGCTGAGGGTGATGCTCTCCGGACTAAAAGCCATCCGTCCGACGGTGCCTGAGAGCGAGAGAAGGCGTCGGACGAAGTGAACAGTTGAGCGTCGGACCAATGGAGTGACAATCCGATGGATCCAGAGAGCACTAGAGAAGAAAAAATGGCGTCGGACGTTGTCCGACGGTTAGCATCGGACCAATGCTAGTCGTCTGACGGTTTTGGTGGCCCACCTGTCAGCCACTGCATCGCGCGCTGCAACGGTCGAATTAGCAGAGCATCGAACGCTAGAGAAATGGTCCGATGCCCCCGCAACGTCCGAGTCCGACGGTTCGCAGACAAGCCCATCCAGTGTTCCAACGGCTACCTTTGCTTGGGGGCTTATAAATACCCCTCCAACCGGCTATGCAGGGTGTGGAGAAGTGAGGGATCATTCCAAGGTTGTTGCTACACCATTCTAGTGACACACTTGGTGATTAACGTAGGTACTTTGTGAAGTGCATCGGTTGATTAGACCACCGCTTATGTGCTTGCTCTAGGTTATACCTAGTGTTTAGTGAGGTTTGCATACCTCTTGATCAAAGGTGCTTGCATGCACCGTGCTTGTACTCGGCGGGGTTTGTAGTCTTGCGAGGCCACACCAACCGCGCTTGTGGTGTGGCCACCACCGTGTACCAAAGGGAACAAGGTCCGCGGCGGTTCGGCCGGAAGCTTGATAGTGAAGACGGCGGGAAGCATCCGAGGAGAGGCTTGCCTTGCGAGGCACACCGGAGACCCACTTGCGTGTGGGGAAGGCCCGGGGCTATCGACGCAGTGACCCGACCGGGAGCTTGGCCCTTGCGACGGATTCCTTGCGAGGGGCTCCAACGAGGACTAGGGGAAAGCTTGAGGGCTTCTCGATACCTTGGTAAAAACACAGGAGTCATCAACGGGAGTTTGCATCTCTACCTCATCTTTATCTTCCGCATTTACTTTGTTACCTTGGTTGAGTGCTTTAACTTTCCTAGCTTAGTTAATAGGCTAGTTGATAGGGTTGGGACCTACGTTGCATAACTCTTTTGCGGTAGTGATAGCAACACACTTAGCAAAACCTTAGTTGCACATTGGCTTGTTTATTTATTGTATAGGTTTTGCTAAGGTTAGGAAAAAGAGGCCATAGTTTAGAAGTTGGTTTTTAAGTCACCTAATTCACCCCCCTCTTAGGCGTCACGGTCATTTCAATTGGTATCAGAGCGAGGTTTGGCTCATTTGGACCTTTGGCTTCACCGCCGTTGAGTTGACGCTATGGCAAAAGAGAGTGGGAAGGATACTTCTAGGCCTCCACACTTCGATGGCACTAACTTTCCCTATTATAGTGTTAGAATGGCTTGCTACCAAGAAGCGGTTGATCTAGGTGTTTGGAGAGTCACTCGTGACGGGATGAAACCCCTCAAGAATCCCGCTAAACCCACCACGAGTGATGAAAAGGAAATTCATCTTAATGCAAGAGCTAAAAATTGCTTGTTTGAATCTTTGAACCAAGACATTTTTAACCAAGTGTTCACTCTAAAAACAGAAAATGAAATTTGGTTAAAATTGCATGAGCTCTATGACGGCACAAGTAATGTCCATGAGCAAAAACATCTTCTAGCAACAAAAAATTATGATTCCTTTAAAATGAAAGAAGATGAGCTTGTTCGTGATATGTATTCTCGTTTGAATCTAATGATGAATGAGCTCAATTCAATAGGAATCACAAAGCTCGAAGATAAGGATATTGTGAGGAAGATCATCTCTGTGCTACCTCATCAAAAATATGCAGCCATCATCACCGTTCTTCACAATATGGAAGACTTGAGCAACATGACCCCGACCATGGTTCTTGGCAAATTGACAGCATTTGAAATGTCACGCAACATGGGAAAAGAAGAAGCATCTTCGTCAAGCAAGAACAAAGCTCTCACATGTGATGAGCACAAGAAGATGAAGGACAAAAAGCAAGTTGAATCAAGCTCAAGCTCCTCAAGTGAAGAAGAAGGGGATGACGAAATTGAAGATGATGAGGATGATGAAGAAGATGATGAATCAAGCGATGATGATCAAGCCTCCACCTCCTCCTTCGATGTAGATGAAGAAACAATCAACTTGATCAAGAAGGTGGTGAAAAATATCCGCAAGCTCAACACCAGGGGTGTGCCCATCCAAATTGAGGATTGCATCTTCACAAATCAAAGAAGAGAGCAAAGAAAGAAAGGATGCTATGGATGTGGCAAGAAAGGGCACTATGTGGAAGATTGTCCAAACAAGCCCACACCCAAGGACAAGAAGAAGGCAAGAAAAGTTAAAGCCCAAGCCGTCACATCAATCAAGAAATGGGATGATTCATCAAGTGATGATGAAGCCCAATACAAGAGGAGCGGCCGCAAACACCCATCATCAAGCACTTCAAATATGTGCCTTATGGCATGAGGTAACGAAAGCTCCTCCTCTAGTGAAAGTGATAGTGATGATGAGTTGCCTTCATATGATCAACTTGTGCAAGAAAATGTTAAATATGCTAAACTTTGCACTAGTCAACAAAACAAGTTAAAAGTGCTAAAAGAAAAGGTAGAAAGCTCTCAACAAGCTTATAATTCTTTGCTTAAACAATATGAAATCTTTTCAAACCAAAATGTTGAGCTATCCACTAAAATTGAGAAATTTGAGGCTAGTGCAAACAAAAATGAAAGCACAAGTAGTGATGAGCAACTTGTGAAGAAAAATGAAAAATTAAAAGCAAAATTTTCTAGCTCACAAGAAGGTTATGAAAGTTTGCTAATTAAAATGGAAACCCTTTGCAAACATTGTGATTAGCTAGCCACTAAAGTTACTAAACTTGAAGCCGTCAATCCAACCTCCACCGAGGCACCTAAAATAAATAACACAACTCTTGAAATGTTTAAAAAGGATGCCTGTACTTCTTGTGATGATTTGATTGTGTTAAACTCACCCTCTTGCAACCAAGCTTGTTTTGAGAATGTGCTTGTAGAGACATGCACACAAGAAGTTGCAATGGAAAATGAGAAGCTCAAGTAAGAAGTGGCTCGCCTCACCAAGGACTTCACTCAAGCAAATGGCAAGGCAAAGCAAACCCAACCTCATCAAGATAACACCGTCAGGGGAGTGAAGAAGCTTGATGAGGGACAAACCGTAGTTTGCTATGTGTGTCATAAGGAAGGCCAGAGGTCCTATGAGTGCAAGGTGAAGAATGGAGGATTAAAGAAAAAAGAGAAAAGCAAAAAGCAAACAAGCAAGCTCTCCAACACCTACACCAACAAAGTTGACAAGAAGGACACTACACCATACTTGTTGCAGAAGAAGAAAAATGACAAGGTGGTGGCAATCAAGGTCAACAAGCAAGCCAACAATGGGGCCAAACGCATTTGGGTGCCAAAAGAAATTATTTCAACTATGAAGAGCACCAAGAAGGTTTGGATCTCAAGAGGGAAGTGAGAAGTCAAAGTGGCTTTGGGGAATTTGGAGACTTGGCAAAGTTTGGGTGCATATCATGGGGTGCATAATTTTGGATCATGCCATTGCCAAGTGGGTTAGTGAAAACTATGGACCCAAATTCCCCTCCCATGTTAGGTAACTAGATTTAAATTCTTGCAATTTCTTTTAGCATCTAGTTCCTTTCATGCCTAGGTGTGCATTTGCATGTTTAAATTCCGTGTCATGCATACACTAGGCACATCTTATGGTAGGCTTGCTCGGTTTTACTTTTAACCCTTGGAGCAAGTTTACATGAGCTTAATTGTTTAGGAGCACGGCACATAGCTTCTTTTAAACTTGAGTATCTTATATGTGCCAAAGACCAAGTTGTAGATGAGACTTCCCTACTTGACCTTAAAAGTGTATGTGCATGACTCCCACAAGCATTCTATGCTTGTATGCACACTTTGAGGGGGAGCTTCTTCTATAACTTGAAGTCTTTGAGACTAACAATCTTTTCAAGTTTATTATGTGTGTAGTCTCATTGTAAGGAAAATGGAGTCCCCGGAGACAAGCACCATGTTCTTTAAGGCTAAGTCTTTATATATGATTTCAATTCGATTTCGTTTTGTTTTCTCCATGCATTATATAGATTAATCTCCCTTGAGCTTAAATTGGCTGATTAATGTGAGGGTCAAGTCTTGTGATCAAATTCCACTCCACTCATAAAAGATCACAGAACTTGATGCTCCCTTGTGCTTCTAATGTCTTCCTTTTCGGTGTTTGATGCCAAAGGGGGGGAATTTTGATGGACCAAAGCAAGAAATTCCATCATCTAGTTGGTCCAAGAAAGGGAGAAAAAGTGGATTATGGACTTAGGGGGAGCTTAATTCCATAGTGCCACACATAGGGATAATTTTGCAAGGGCTAGATAAGTATTTCACTTTGCATCTTTTGATCTTGACTTTGCATTGAATCCTAGCAAGTAGATTACATTTTATTTTCAATCACCAAAAAGGGGGAGATTGTAAGGAAAATGGACCCTAGGCCCACTTATAATGGATTTTGGTGTTTGATGATCAACATGACCAATATTGGACTAATGATTTTACAAGTGTTTGTTTTGTAGTTCAATAGGATGCACAAGTGTTTTGGACTTAGGCAACGGTGCAATCCGAGTGATCAACATCTCAGGGAAGACATTAGAAGGCATGCTGGAAACAAGTGGTGAGAGGGTAAAGCTTGCGAGGCAGGATTCATCGATTTTTGGAGATGACACTATAGGAAAACATGCACCGGACCTCAAAGATCATGCACAAGTCTAAGACACAAGATAGAACCAAGTCGGACAACAAGATCATGAAGAAACGGAGTCAACCGGACAAAACAAGAGCGTCGAACGCTAAGGATCAAGGGCGTCGGACCATTGTTTGGTGTCTGAGGACCCTAGGCAGTTTCTTTGGCACAGAGGAGCGTCAGACACTGAGGGTGATGCTCTCCGGACGAAAGGTCATCCGTCCGACGGTGCCTGAGAGCGAGAGAAGGCATTGGACGGAGTGAACAGTTGAGCGTCGGACCAATTAGTGTGACAGTCTGACGGAGCCAAAGAGCACCAGAGAAGAAAAATGGCATCGGACGTTGTCTGACGGTGAACGTCGTACCAATGCTGGTCGTCCGACGGTTTTGGTGGCCCACCTGTTAGCCACTGCATCGTGCGCTGCAACGGTCGAATTGGCAGAGCACCGGACTCTAGAGAAATAGCCAACGCCCCCGTAACGTCCGAGCCTGACAGTTCGCAGAGAAGCCTATCCAGTGTTCCAACGGCTACCCTTGCTTGGGCGCTTATAAATACCCCTCCAACCGGCTATGGAGGGTGTGAAGAATTGAGGGATCATCCCAAGGTTGTTGCTACACTATTCTAAAGCTCTCCACTTGCATAGTGCTTAGTGACACACTTGGTGATTAGCGTAGGTACTTTGCGAAGTGCTTAGGTTGATTAGACCACCGCTTATGCCCTTGCTCTAGGTTATGCCTAGTGTTTAGTGAGGTTTGCATACCTCTTGATCAAAGGTGCTTGCGTGCACCGTGCTTGTACTCGGCGGGGCTTGTAGTCTTGCGAGATCACACCAACCGCACTTGTGGTGTGGCCGCCACCGTGTACCAAAGGGAACAAGGCCCACGGTGGTTCGGCCAGAAGCTTGATAGTGAAGACGACAGGAAGTATCCGAGGAGAGACTTGCCTTGCGAGGCACACCAGAGACCCACTTGCGTGTGGGAAGGCCCGGGGCTATCCACGGAGTGACCCGACCGGGAGCTTGGCCCTTGCGAGGGATTCCTTGTGAGGGGCTCCAACGAGGACTAGGGGGAAGCTTGGGGGCTTCTCGATACCTTGGTAAAAATACCGGAGTCGTCGACGGGAGTTTGCATCTCTACCTCATCTTTATCTTCTGCATTTACTTTGTTATCTTGGTTGAGTGCTTTACCTTTCCTAGCTTAGTTGATAGGCCAGTTGATAGGGTTGGGACCTAGGTTGCATAACTCTTTTGCGGAAGAGATAGCAACACACTTAGCAAAACCTTAGTTGCACATTGGCTAGTTTATTTATTGTATAGGTTTTGCTAAGGTTAGGAAAAAGAGGCCATAGTTTAGAAGTTGGTTTTTAAGTCACCTAATTCACCCCTGCTCTTAGGCGTCACGGTCCTTTCAGTGACCATCACCTTCGAGTGTATTGGATTTCTTCTCGGTGATTGGTGACCTACTCTACTCGGCGGTATAACCACTCTACACTCTCTCCCTTACTTTGAGCACCTTACATGTGTAGTGTTAGCGTTTGTAGTTTGCTTGTCCACCTAGGAGTAAGTAGTTGCAACCTAGACTAGCTTGTGTGCACTTCTAGAGACATAGCTAGAACGGTTAGGAAGGCTTGCACTTTTGAGTAGGCTAGCACAAAACTCGCTTTGCCGTTGTTATTACTAACCTTTGGTCAAATGTTGTTTGTAGAGTTTTAAAATAGGCTATTCACCCCCTCTAGCCTCTTTGGACCTATCAATTGGTATCGGAGCCATGGTCACCGTTGTTGCAAGGCTTAACATCCTTCGGTGTCAAGTATGGCTCACAACAACTTGATCAACCATATGGCCAAGCCACCTCGGTTTGATGGCTCAAGCTATGGGTATTGGAAGAAGCAAATGGAAGCTCATTTGAAATCAATGAATAGAAAGATGTGGGAGATTGTTGAGAAGGACTTTGTTGTGATTGACATGAATGATCCCACTCCAAGAGAAGAAGAAAAGCTTCAATTCAATGACATTGCTCTCAATGCAATCTATAGTGCTCTTGACGAGAAGGTCTTTCAACAAATCAAGGACTTGGAGTATGCATATGAGGTGTGGAAGAGATTGGAGGACACATATGAGGGCACCACCACCGTGAAGAGTGCCAAGCTATACATTCTCAAGGATAGATATGCAAGCTTCAAGACGAAGGATGATGAGAGCATACAGGAGATGTTTCATTAGTGATCTCAAGGCTCTCGGTGAGATAATTAGTGACAAGGATTTCTCCCACTGCTTCTTGAGATCCCTTCCTCCTCGGTTTGAAACTTTGGTTACTATCATTGTGAGGGATGATCTATCAAAGGTGACTCCAACGCAAGTGCTTGGTGATGTCACGACACTTGAGACATACCGAGTGTTGGTATTTTTAACATCACTTCACGTTAAGTTGTCATCCCTAACATGATGCCAAAAATCAAATGTAAAATAATCTTCACTTGCCTCCTAAAAATAATACTATAGAATATATCCGCAAGCGCACAGATAATTCTCCCATTGTAGCACTTCACCCGGTAAGTATTCTGAGTATCGTTGATTTGTTTTATGCCAAAAGGATAAAGGGGCATTCTACTCATTAGGATAATCTACTATAATGATTGGAAAGATAAATGTGCAGACCTATGATAACCCATAACTCTAGTGCTTTAGCGATAAATAAGTCAATGACAAATGGTAAATGATAACTGAGTAAATGAGGTAAATGGTATTCTAGAGATAGAATATAGAGACTCACTAATGTAGTAAGACAATCTCGAGATTTGGCTAAAGTAAAGAAAACCTATATAATTACTAAATACAAAGTCTATAGTATACGCCACATTACACATTTTCATCTATAGCATAATCAACTCAGAAAACATCATAAGGAGCATCATCTAATGAGGATATTAAGAAACAAGGGTCACCTCCTTCGTGACCGCGCTCTGCTCGTCCTACGTACGGGGGGTGGACTATAGAGGAACCAACGCAGCTATCACCTACGTGGACTACCACACGACCTGGCATGTCAGGGTGCCTCCGTAGGTACACAATATATCTTGACACCACATCTACATAATGTATACCACCTAACTCACTCGATGAAACGACCTCGATTTCCGCGAAGGGAAATCCACAGGCTCGAATTGTAATTCAACAGATTGCTTGGGACAATCCATGAAATTACCCATATCTCAGTTGACACCAGGATCCATACAACGGTAATTAAGTCTTACATAAACATTTATTACATCGCCACACTGGCGGAATCAACATTCAGAGAAGCTTTAGAAGATGCGGAAACGATTCATCCTTCACGGCCAACTTGAGTGTAGCACGTGACCCTATTCCTCGCCATCATCTTCCTCGAAGTCGTACTCATTCTCGCCACCTGACAGCAAATTTATCAGTACGATATGTACTGGCCACGGAGCCTACCTATGCAGCATTTGCTTTGTGGAAAGTGGATGCAAGGCTATTCAAGCAGACCTATAGGCCGAGGTTTCCTACGCAGCTGTAATCAATGTTTAATTAGTCAAGTTTTTATCTCCAATTAACACCATCATCCCTTTTCCCATCACCACATCTCACATACCCACACCTCACTCTCATTCGACAGGCCCAACTCCCCCTTGGGCCTATCTCAGCGGCACACTACCACAGCGGGTACACTGCCGGAAAATGTCATCCAAGGGGAGAAGAGAACACTCACTACACTAGTAGAAGCTTCACAGGAAAGGTCCATAGCCAATAGGTTGGCATATGTATCGATCGATCAACCGTACACTCTGCAGAGGTTTCACTACCCACAAGATTAGCCATCATAGGTGTTGCGCAAACAATTAGGCAGAATTCCGGGTGCTTGCTTCCCTAGGTCGATGCCACCCTACCACTCAGCCCTGGGATATTCCGGATCCTACACCGTTATGCTGAGACTGGGAGACACAGTACCGGGCCCATCCAGTGGTACTGCGCATCTAGAACGGAACGGGAACCCATCGACCGTCTCCGCCCACCCTTATCACCTCTCAACCTAGCAGTAGTGGCACCGTCCTACCAAGTAGTCCAGCCGTCTCCCGCCCATCAGAAGCGAGTGAGTAGAAAAGGATTCCCATGAACCTGAAACTAGTCAGTCCTAGGTTTGACCAAGCAGGCATCTTCACTTAGGGGACACTCTCCCCGTGCCATCACAGCACCTCCGTCCATGGGCTTCAAACCACCAAGGCTATCCCACCCGGAACCTCCTCAACAACTTTACCCGCCACAGGTATCTCGCTTGGGGATGCCCAGGTTGCACCCCCGGCACGACTTGCCCCATGGGCTTGTCTCACATCCCACTTGGTCGACATCAACCCTTACTACGCACCCAAGACGCCCGCAGCACTCTCTCCCAGTAGTTATAATCCGATATACACCGTCCCAATTCCACCACATAGCATATAGCAAGTAGTGAGTAGTGGAAGAGTAACAGTAAATTAAGCAGCAGCTAACCTAGCAGCGGATAGCAGGGTAAAGTCTTATCAAGGCAGGGATTTCAAATATACTATCATGCAACCAATCCATACATAATCATAAAGCAATAGCAGTAATGTCATTTGCAATGCGTAAATAGGATCTAAAGATTTGGTGGGACGTGGCACCTTTGTAGTCGTCTCCTAGCTCCTGAAGGTATTCGTGGTCGTCTTCCTTAGTCAGATCCTCCTCCGGCTCTGAAATCGAACACGAAATAGTCGCGTCAGCGACTCCTATAGAGTATTTCAGAAAAATCCAATAAAATAAAGAGCCAAATACACACAAACATAGTCTTAGATTGTAGATCTCATTTTTCTGAGAATTTTGATATATGGTGCGCAATTTTTGGACATCGTATGAATAAGTTATGAATTTCCGAAGATTATCCTATTTTCTGAAAATGAAAAATGGTCGATTAATCAGGGGCAGCTCGGGATTGGTCCACGTGGCGCGCGGGTCCAGTAGTGCGGCATGTGGCGCCTCAACAGAACACAGACCCAATGGTCGCCCACCAGGTGTTCGATGCTGGTTCCCAGAGAGTCGCCGGCGTCGGCGTAGCTCGGCGGGGCTCGGCGGAGCTCGGCGGGGCTCGGCGTAGCTTGGGCGAATCGGAGATTCGGGGCGCCGAGGGTGCCGCTCTCCCGAGCTCTCCCGGGGAGGCTCGGGTGAATCGGACATTTGGGCGCCGAGGGTGCCGCTCTCCCGAGCTCTCCCGGTGAGGCTCGGGCAAATCGGAGATTTGGTGCGCCGAGGGTGCCGCTTTCCCGAGGGTTGGCTGTCATTAGTGAAATGTTGTCGTGGGCCTCCTTCTCTCCCACGGCATACGGCGGTTCTCCGACGAGGTGGAGGCGCACGTAGCCAAGGCGACAGACATGATTCGGGGCTCGGCTATCTACGCGGCGGTGCCGAGGCAGACTTGGCGAACCTCGTCGGCCTTTCTCCGCAGCGCGAGGCGATCGGGAGTACTCGGAACGGATTTTAGGCGAGGCGGAACGTGTCGGCGGCGATCACGTTTCCCCGAGAATGCACCTCTCCGTGTTCCGGGCTATGGAGGTTCGATCTTCCGCAACTAAGCTTGTCCGAGGTGGTCGGTGAGTTGGTAACGCTAGCGGGTCGCGTCGGCGGTTTCACGGATTGTGCGCGCGGGAACGCCGTCGAGGTGGCGGTGCTCCGAGCACATGTGATGGCGATGCCCGTCGGAAGTGGCCTGACGTCCATAGCCGATGTCCAGTGGTTTGATAGCCGGTCTTGTGCGCGTGTTGTGCGAAGTGTTCAGGGGCCGGAAACAGCCCGCGGCCTACACGCTCGTGATGCCGAGCGCCATGACCGTAGCACGGCGAGGTTGGATGAGGTGCTCGGTGGCTCACCGTGGGGCTGGTGAGGTAAGGATGTCGGTGCAGTGACGAGGTGACGCTGTGCAGAGTGATCGCAGTGCCGTGCCGCTCCTCGTTCACAGCTCGGGCTTCTCCTCCGTGTCCGGCTCCCGCGTGCTCCGCGGCGGCGGCGCTCCGGCAGCTTCTCCTCCACTGCTCCGCCCTTCTCCCTTCTCCCTCTCCCTCTATTGTGCGGTGTGGTGTAGTGGTTGTGCCGCAGCGCGGCGGCGGCGAGTGGGACGAGGTCTAGGGCTTCGGGGCGACTCCTTTTATAGACGGCCAGGGCATGGCGTGGCGGCGGACGATGATTAGCGGCGAAGGGGGCACGTGGAGACCATCGGTGCTCCCGAGCTAGGGTTTCCCAGTGCGCGCGGCTTCTTGGCGAGCAAGGCAGGGGACAGGCGAGGGACAGCGGGGTCAGGGCTCTGCCATGCGTGGCGCTGTCGGTCACGCCATTTGCGTGACTCTGTCGGCCACCGTCTTTCGCGAGGTGAGAAGTAGAACAGTAGTGAGAGCGGCTGATAGGCGGGGCTGGGCGGTCAGCGGCTGCGGGGGAGTGGGTGAAACGGTCGTGCGCGCGCTTGCTCGGTTGGGCCGCAGCTGGGCCGACAGGCTGGCTTCCTTTCTTCCTCTCTTCTCTTTTCTTTTTCCTTTTCTATTTTCACTTAAGTGTATTTATATACATATATTACCCTTTTTAAATATTGAGTAAATACAAACATAAATTGCAATAAATCCCAATTGTGATGCATAAGCTATTATTCTATGTGAATGGAATTAAAATGCAAGCTATACTCCTTTATTTACCAAATTCATAATGAAACCTATATGCTTGCACAAGAAAAATGGGTTTTCATAATAAATAAATTAAAAATTTTAATTGGTTGGGATTTTTAGGTTGTGTGGATTTTTAGGGTTGTTACAGTTCTCCCCCTCATTAGGATCTCGACCTCGAGATTCAGAGATAACGTACCCATCGAAGAGGTAAGGAAACATAATCCGCAAGTCCGATTCTTTCTCCCACGTAGCTTCTCTTTCAGTGTGATTGCTCCACTGTACCTTGCACATCGGAATAGTCTTGTTCCGCGTCTCCTTGGTATCCCGTGCTAAGATCTTGATCGGATGTTCCTTGTATTCAAGTGTGTCTTGCAGGTCTAATGCATCCGTAGGAACTTGCTCCTCGGGAAGCTTCAAACACTTCCTTAATTGCGAGACATGGCACACGGGGTGTACTCCAGATAATTCCTCTGGTAGTTCCAGCTTGTAAGCAAGCTTTCCAACCCTTTTACAGATCTTGTATGGCCCAACATATCTTGGTGCCAATTTCCCTTTTACGTGGAATCTGACAGTGCCACGAAGCGGAGATACCTTGAGGTAGACATAATCCCCAACCTTGAACTCAAGCTCTCTACGTCTTCTATCTGCATAGCTCTTTTGCCTACTTTGTGCAATCCTCAAATTCTCTCTTACTTGGGCAACACCTTCTTCTGCTTCCACAATCTTAGCAGGACCGAAGAATGTCCTTTCACCTGGTTCTGACCACATTAGCGGGGTTCTGCACGGTCTTCCATACAACGCTTCAAATGGAGACATCTTAATGCTAGTACAGGTGTAGTAGTGAGCTTCTCCTTCAAGGTCTGAAAACTCTTCTCACATTCAGGAGTCCATATAAACTTGTTCTCTTTCTTCAGCAAGTTGGTCATGGGTCTTGCAATCTTGGAGAAGTTCTCAATAAATCTGCGATAGTATCCTGCAAGTCCCAGAAAGCTTCTGATTTCTGACACATTACGGGGTTATTCCCACCCTTTCACAGCTTCAATCTTGGCTGGGTCCACTGCAACTCCTTCTCCTGACAGTACGTGACCAAGGAAAGCAACTTCCTCAAGCCAGAATTCGCACTTGGAGAATTTGGCGTATAGCTGGTTGCGAGACAACCTCTCCAATACGGTCCTCAGATGATGTTCATGTTCCTCTTTTGTGGCTGAATAAACCAATATATCATCAATAAATACCACTACAAACTTGTCTAGCTCATTCATGAAGATCTTGTTCATCATGTTCATGAAGTATGCTGGAGCGTTAGTGAGTCCGAATGAGACTACTGTGCACTCATACTGTCCATATCTAGTGACAAATGCAGTCTTCGGGATATCCTCTTCCCTGATCTTCATCTGATGGTACCCTGATCGGAGATCAATCTTTGAGAAGTACTTGGCCTTACTCAGTTGATCTAACAGATCATCGATGCGGGGCAATGGGTACTTATTCTTGACTGTGACCGCATTCAGATTCCGGTAGTCAATGCACATCCTCATCGTACCATCCTTCTTCTTGACAAACAAAACGGGAGATCCCCAGGGCGAGGCACTAGGCCTAATGAAGCCCTTCTCCAGTAATTCTCACAGCTGCTTCTTGAGTTCCTTCAACTCATCAGCCGACATTCTGTAGGGTCTTTTGGCAATCGGTGCAGTTCCTGGCATCAGCTCTATAACAAACTCCACATCTCTATCTGGTGGCATTCCTGGCAACTCCTCTGGAAATACGTCATTGAATTCACAGACTACTGGCGCATCTCTGAATGTCAGCTCCATTTTATCTGCCTTAGTCTCCAGAGCACATAGGAGGGCTTGGATTCTCCTGGTTTGGGGTATACATCGAACGGCTGTTCCCCAAGGGTGGGTTACCTGAACATATCTAGGTGAACAAGATATCACTCCCCGGTGTTTGGTTAACCAGTCCATGCCTAAGATGACATCTAAGATATTGGAGGGTAGTAGAGTTAGGTCAGCTCGAAAGTCAAGTCCCTCGATTGTGATTATCACTCCCCTACATATGTGAATTCTGAAGGTTCATAAGGGCGAGCTAGTTAGGATGGGGTTTGCTCTCGGGGTTACAGGTATGTTATGCTTACGTGCATATGCAGATGAAATGTATGAACATGTAGCTCCCGAATCGAACAGAACTGTAGCCATGTTACCCTGAACTAGGAACGTACCGTACATAGCATCAGGTGCAGCTTCAGCTTCCTCAGCGGTCATGTGGTTCAGTCTTCCTCGGGTAGCAGATCCCCGGTTCGGTGTGCCCTGTGCAGCTGCTGGTGCACGGTTGAGGTCGGGGCACACAGCCACACGGTGTCCAGGCTTTCCGCATCCGAAGCAAGTGAAGGGCGCACTGCCTGCTGTAGCTGTCGCAGGAGCCTTCCAATTGCTTGTCCTTGGCGTGTTGGTAGCGGGGGCGGGTGTGTTCTGCACAGCTCGAGTCGGCGCAGGGTAGGTCTGAGCGGGGCGGTGATAGTTGCTGCTGTTGGTACCACCACCACGGCTCGTTCCCGAAGAAGGTCCCTGGCGAGTCCGGAAAGGCGGAGGTGCACCCGTTCGCTGTCTCTAGGGTGGAGCAGTGCGAGCGGGTCCCTCAGAGCGGTGCTTCTTTCCCTTGTTCTGGGCCTCGAACTCCAGACGTGCTTCCATGCGATCCTTCTCGATCTCAATACAGCGGTCAATCAGCTCACGCAGAGTGTAGCTCTCGTTCCCTGACAGAGCCAACCTGATCTTGGTCTGAAGTCCCTTCCTGTAGTAGTACATCTTTTCCTTCTCGGAACTCACGCAAGACGCAGGTGCGTAGCGGAGCAAGCAGTTGAAGCGGGTGGTGTACTCGTGGATCCGGTCAGCTCCCTGGGAGATGTTGCCAAACTCATTCTCCTTGGCCTCCATGACTCCCTCGGGAATGTGGTGGTCACGGAAAGCCTCGGTGAACTCATCCCAGTCAATGCGGGCTGGGTCCTCGTGAGCGCTGGTGTAGTTGTCCCACCATGCTCGTGCAGCACCGGTCAGCTGGTGGCTAGCAATCCCAACACACTCCTCGTCGGAGCAAGTGGTCAGGTCCAGCTTCTTCTCCATCTCTTTAAGCCAATCGTCGGCAGCGAGGGGATCGCTGTCGGTCCCGTCGAAGGTAGGTGGCCTCAGAGGAAACCCTCCAGTTTCCTTTGGAAGTCATTCTGGGGTGGCCCGTGGTGCCTGTTCATCCCAGTAGCAATGGCATTCAGCAGCTGGGTCTGCTGTGCCATCACTTCCGCCAACGTCGGTGGCGGCGGCGGTGGCGGTGGCGGAGGCACGTTCTCGCCCTGTGGTGGCGGATCGTTCACCGGCGGTGCATCCTCTGCCCGGCGCAGCTCTTCTTCCAGGTTAACTCCAGCACGTCTGCCAGCTGGGCGTCCATGGTTGCGACCACGCCCGCGTCCTGGCGCAGGTGCGGGGGAGGGCTGGCGGTTCTCCAGACGTGCGGAACGTCTCATCGACATCTGAAATTATTAGGTACGTGCTCAGTGCAGTAATAATCTTGTAGTGGTTTAAGTAGGAGTTAGATGTTTTCAACGATTTAAATGAATTAAAACATTTTTCATGCTATCCTACACTCAACCAAAGAAGCATAGAGAACCATAAGAAGCATAAGATCCAAATGTCACTCATCACATGGTTATTATTACATAAAGGATGTTCCTAGCTGCTAAGAAGATCGTGCTATGCGCAGATAGCCAATGACAGGACAACTCATGGTATCACTAGTCTAAGGGCCAAGCAGGGTCCCATAAGCTACTGGTGCATAAGGTCGAGTACGGCGTCGGGTATGCGGCTGTCCTCTGCCTCGATCTCGTCATCAGTCATGGTCAGGCGCTTGACGTAGTCGAGTGCTACAGCTAGCTCTGGAGTGGCCTCAATCTCCTGCATCCTTAGAGACGGATACGCTCCCAGGTTGAGCGTAGTGGGTGGTACGTGGAAGTCTCCCTCCCGGGGCTTCACCATCTCCAGTGGGGAAAGCGAACTCTGTACCTTCCGGACCTCAATAGCTCTCCTGGCGTCGGACTGCTTCCAAGCTGTCTCTGTCCTCCGTAGCTTGTCCTTTAGGAACTCCACCATCTTCACGCGGTCGATCAGAATCCCTTGGTTGCGGGTGGACTTCTCCTCGGCTTTCTCCAACTGCTTCTCCAACTCCCTGATCCTAGAGCGCAACGTGCTCATCTCGACTCCTCTGTCTCTGCTCCTCTGCTCCCTCTCAGCAAGCGCTCTCTCCTTGTCGTCCAGCCTCCTCTGTAATCCCAATACTCTGCTGTTCAGGTAGTCATTGCGTAGCCCAAAATCTCCAATCTTGTCTCGCAAGTCGGCGATCTCGGCTCGGTGTAACTCATCACGGCGCTGCATCTCCAACTACAAGTCAGTGACTGCTCTGCTCAAACTCTCCAGGGTCTGAGTCCCTTTCTGCAAACTATCCTCGACCTCTGCCATGCGTGCTCGGTCACGCTGCCTCCTTTGCTCCAATGAGCTGATGAACTCGTCCTGCTCCTGAAGGTGGTGTGCCACTATGCGTAGGCAGGAGTCAGTCGAGGCCTGAACAATCTGGCTGGTGTACAGAATCCTCTGGATGGGGTCAGGGTGCAGCTCCAAGGCCTGAGGTAGCAGACGGAAATGGGTTCCCTTAAGGTACTCGTATGCTGTGTACACAACTGCTCGTAGTACCTTGCGGGAGACGGACTGTACTCCGTCCTCCACAGTCTTTCCAGCAGTGTAGTCAGTAAAGACCGGCATCCCTGGAAGGGTCAGGCTGACGGGTGTCTCAACTCTGGTAGTGACAGGTCCTTCAAACCTCTCAGCCTCGACAAGCTTCCCTCGGCTGAAGTACTGGATCTGGTCAGACGGTGCTCCTAGTTCCTCCAACACCTGGCGTAGTACCATGGCAAATCCGCCGTGGTTCCTTCCGTTGATCGGGATCTCAATAGTGCCATCGTGCAGTGGACGAAGTGGTGGTCCAAGGCTGGTCATCCGCGAATTTTTCAAGAAACGGATTAGCAGGTCCTTGTATTAGATAAGCCATTGCATTAAAAGTGAATGCAAGGTCGGTAATATACCCAAAAGAGAGTCTGGCTTCCTATTCTAACGTCCATTTTCTATGGGTCTCGTCCTACAGTCAAGTATGGCTCTGATACCAACTGAAACGACCTCGATTTCCGTGAAGGGAAATCTACAGGCTCGAATTGTAATTCAACAGATTGCTTGGGACAATCCATGAAATTACCCATATCTCAGTTGACACCAGGATCCATACAACGGTAATTAAGTCTTACATAAACATTTATTACATCGCCACACTGGCGGAATCAACATTTAGAGAAGCTTTAGAAGATGCGGAAACGATTCATCCTTCACGGCCAACTTGAGTGTAGCACGTGACCCTATTCCTCGCCATCATCTTCCTCGAAGTCATACTCATTCTCGCCACCTGACAGCAAATTTATCAGTACGATATGTACTGGCCACGGAGCCCACCTATGCAGCATTTGCTTTGTGGAAAGTGGATGCAAGGCTATTCAAGCAGACCTATAGGCTGAGGTTTCCTATGCAGCTGTAATCAATGTTTAATTAGTCAAGTTTTTATCTCCAATTAACACCATCATCCCTTTTCCCATCACCACATCTCACATACCCACACCTCACTCTCATTCGACAGGCCCAACTCCCTCTCGGGCCTATCTCAGCGGCACACTACCACAGCGGGTACATTGCCGGAAAATGTCATCCAGGGGGAGAAGAGAACACTCACTACACTAGTAGAAGCTTCACAGGAAAGGTCCATAGCCAACAGGTTGGCATATGTATCGATCGATCAACCGTACACTCTGCAGAGGTTTCACTACCCACAAGATTAGCCATCATAGGTGTTGCGCAAACACCTAGGCAGAATTCCGGGTGCTTGCTTGCCTAGGTCGATGCCACCCTACCACTCAGCCCTAGGATATTCCGGATCCTACACCGTTATGCTGAGACTGGGAGACACAGTACCGGGCCCATCCAGTGGTACTGCGCATCTAGAACGGAACGGGAACCCATCGACCGTCTCCGCCCACCCTTATCACCTCTCAACCTAGCAGTAGTGGCACCGTCCTACCAAGTAGTCCAGCCGTCTCCCGCCCATCAGAAGCGAGTGAGTAGAAAAGGATTCCCATGAACCTGAAACTAGTCTGTCCTAGGTTTGACCAAGCAGGCATCTTCACTTAGGGGATACTCTCCCCGTGCCATCACAGCACCTCCGTCCACGGGCTTCAAACCACCAAGGCTATCCCACCCGGAACCTCCTCAACAACTTTACCCGCCACAGGTATCTCGCTTGGGGATGCCCAGGTTGCACCCCCGGCACGACTTGCCCCATGGGCTTGTCTCACATCCCACTTGGTCGACATCAACCCTTACTACGCACCCAAGACGCACGCAGCACTCTCTCCCAGTAGTTATAATCCGATATACACCGTCCCAATTCCACCACATAGCATATAGCAAGTAGTGAGTAGTGGAAGAGTAACAGTAAATTAAGCAGCAGCTAACCTAGCAGCGGATAGCAGGGTAAAGTCTTATCAAGGCAGGGATTTCAAATATACTATCATGCAACCAATCCATACATAATCATAAAGCAATAGCAGCAATGTCATTTGCAATGCGTAAATAGGATCTAAAGATTTGGTGGGACGTGGCACCTTTGTAGTCGTCTCCTAGCTCCTGAAGGTATTCGTGGTCGTCTTCCTTAGTCAGATCCTCCTCCGGCTCTGAAATCGAACACGAAATAGTCGCGTCAGCGACTCCTATAGAGTATTTCAGAAAAATCCAATAAAATAAAGAGCCAAATACACACAAACATAGTCTTAGATTGTAGATCTCATTTTTCTGAGAATTTTGATATATGGTGCGCAATTTTTGGACATCGTATGAATAAGTTATGAATTTCCGAAGATTATCCTATTTTCTGAAAATGAAAAATGGTCGATTAATCAGGGGCAGCTCGGGATTGGTCCACGTGGCGCGCGGGTCCAGTAGTGCGGCATGTGGCGCCTCAACAGAACACAGACCCAATGGTCGCCCACCAGGTGTTCGATGCTGGTTCCCAGAGAGTCGCCGGCGTCGGCGTAGCTCGGCGGGGCTCGGCGGAGCTCGGCGGGGCTCAGCGGAGCTCGGCGTAGCTCGGCGTAGCTTGGGCGAATCGGAGATTCGGGGCGCCGAGGGTGCCGCTCTCCCGAGCTCTCCCGGGGAGGCTCGGGTGAATCGGACATTTGGGCGCCGAGGGTGCCGCTCTCCCGAGCTCTCCCGGTGAGGCTCGGGCAAATCGGAGATTTGGTGCGCCGAGGGTGCCGCTTTCCCGAGGGTTGGCTGTCATTAGTGAAATGTTGTCGTGGGCCTCCTTCTCTCCCACGGCATACGGCGGTTCTCCGAGGAGGTGGAGGCGCACGTAGCCAAGGCGACAGACATGATTCGGGGCTCGGCTATCTACGCGGCGGTGCCGAGGCAGACTTGGCGAACCTCGTCGGCCTTTCTCCGCAGCGCGAGGCGATTGGGGGTACTCGGAACAGATTTTAGGCGAGGCGGAACGTGTCAGCGGCGATCACGTTTCCCCGAGAACGCACCTCTCGGTGTTCCGAGCTATGGAGGTTCGATCTTCCGCAACTAAGCTTGTCCGAGGTGGTCGGTGAGTTGGTGGTCACGCTAGCGGGTCGCGTCGGCGGTTTCACGGCTTGTGCGCGCGGGAACGCCGTCGAGGTGGCGGTGCTCCGAGCACATGTGACGGCGATGCCCGTCGAAAGTGGCCTGACGTCCATAGCCGATGTCCAGTGGTTTGATGGCCGGTCTTGTGCGCGTGTTGTGCGAAGTGTTCAGGGGCCGAAAACAGCCCGCGGCCTACACGCTCGTGATGCCGAGCGCCATGACCGTAGCACGGCGAGGTTGGATGAGGTGCTCGGTGGCTCACCGTGGGGCTGGTGAGGTAAGGATGTCGGTGCAGTGACGAGGTGACACTGTGCAGAGTGATCGCAGTGCCGTGCCGCTCCTCGTCCGCAGCTCGGGCTTCTCCTCCGTGTCCGGCTCCGGCGTGCTCCGCGGCGGCGGTGCTTCGGCATCTTCACCTCCTCTGCTCCGCCCTTCTCCCTTCTCCCTCTCCCTCTATTGTGCGGTGTGGTGTAGTGGTTGTGCCGCAGCACGGCGGCGGCGAGTGGGACGAGGTCTAAGGCTTCGGGGCGACTCCTTTTATAGACGGCCAGGGCATGGCGTGGCGGTGGACGATGATTAGTGGCGAAGGGGGCACGTGGAGACCATCGGTGCTCCCGAGCTAGGGTTTCCCACGGCGCGCGGCTTCTTGGCGAGCAAGGCAGGGGACAGGCGAGGGACAGCGGGGTCAGGGCTCTGCCATGCGTGGCGCTGTCGGTCACGCCATTTGCGTGACTCTGTCGGCCACCGTCTTTCGCGAGGTGAGAAGAACAGTAGCGAGAGTGGCTGACAGGCGGGGCCGGACGGTCAGCGGCTGCGGGGGAGTGGGTGAAACGGTCGCGCGCGCGCTTGCTCGGTTGGGCCGCAGCTGGGCCGACAGGCTGGCTTCCTTTCTTCCTCTCTTCTCTTTTCTTTTTCCTTTTCTATTTTCACTTAAGTGTATTTATATACATATATTACCCTTTTTAAATATTGAGTAAATACAAACATAAATTGCAATAAATCCCAATTGTGATGCATAAGCTATTATTCTATGTGAATGGAATTAAAATGCAAGCTATACTCCTTTATTTACCAAATTCATAATGAAACCTATATGCTTGCACAAGAAAAATGGGTTTTCATAATAAATAAATTAAAAATTTTAATTGGTTGGGATTTTTAGGTTGTGTGGGTTTTTAGGGTTGTTACACTCGAGTACTGAATTAGGCGCTTTACGATCAAATGAAAATAACCATCACCAATCACAACTATATCGAATATGCAACTAGAATAAACTAAGAACTGAATAAGTAGCAATATATTAAAATAAACCAAAGTCATAATGAGATACAAGATAAGATTACCAATCTCCAGACAAACGGATCTGGAATCCCGAGTGTAGCGCCCAACTCTACTTGAACCTTGCTAGACGCCTAAACTATGAACTTGAAGAACCAGAGCCCTATTTCTAATCTCTGGAAACTCTAACTTTTGTTTACTCTTTACGAATGAAGCAGGAGGAATGAATTGGTGCTCTGGGAGGGGAGTCTGCCCTCTATTTATAGCTCGGTGGGATGAACGTGCGCCATGGGATCAAACTGACTTGAACAAAGGGCCCAGATGACTCCAAAGAGGCGGTGGAAGAAGACTCCAGAAGGTGGGCCGAAACCCTAAGGGGGGCGCCGGCCGGGCCCACCCTGGTGGGGTTCGGGCCCGAGTCGCTTCGGGTGTGTTCTGGACTCTTCCAGGGTCTTCATGATGATGTTTCCTTGGCGGTTAAGTTTTGTAGTAATTAAGCACTTTAATCCTTCTTTTAAGCCTTTCTAGAATAATCCCTGTGTTGACGGTGGATATACCCAAAAATTTCACATTCAAACACCGTCAACAGGCCTCGGATTCAAGGGAAGATAAACATATCATGAGCACATTTTATCAATAACTAGTTCCACATGTACTCTTAGCTTGTGATTGCAGGAAACACTAAATCAGTGCAAAAGTGAGCAGCTAAGGGCTAACTACATGGTTCGGCCGAACCATGATATGTTGCCCCAGGACACCACCTTTCAACACATTGCATACAACATCAAATGGAGGAGACCAGAGCCAAGGGAGGCCACCCATGGGTCGGCCGAACTGCCCATGGGGCCCACCTAGCTCTGGTGACGTGGTAGGATCCGTGTGACACTCCAACCAAGTTATTTCATCCATCAGATCAACCTGTGTTTTCATTCAACGATGGAAATCAAAGGCACACGGATTGAGGCATGAAACGAAGCAACCAAGACAGAACCAATATATGGGGAGAGTCTATGACAGATGGGGACCACAATGGTGGGCCCAACCCACCAGGGGTGGGTCGGCCGAACCATAGAAAGTGGGCCCAAGCCACCTGCACACTCCCGGACTGGTGGGGACAGCTTCTAGAAGATCCTAGCTAGGCCCACCAGTCATAGGGGGGTTGGCCGAACCCCCCTGGTGCCCAGCCAGGTCGGTTGGCCTCCACCGACTCCAAGCATGCTTCCCATGTGCTCAAATTGCCATAGCCGTCCATCTTATGGCGGTTACAAGGTGGTGGATCCAAGGTTGGAGAGTTGAGGAGCACACGGATCACTGACGTGGCATCCCTCCACTCTCCACTATAAATAGAGGCTGCCCACTCCTCTTCAAGACACACCATACACCATACAACTCAAGGAGCAAGCTAGAGTTCTACTCTTTAGTAGTAGTATTAGTCTAGTGTGGGAGTTAGAGTCGAGTCGAGCTGCGCTCGGAGTCTCTGGAGTCGTCTGCTGGAGACTCTGGTATAGCTCTTGTACCTTTCCTTCTGTAAGACTTTATTTTTATCAATATATAATCTTTACTTTACTTCACTAAGTTCTTACTTAGTCTTTACTATTCTTTATAGTATTGTTGTGTCTTGTCTTATTTTGTACTTGTCTTATACTTGATAGTGATCTTGTCCCAACTCAACATGTGTTAGTTCATCGCCTGTCATAGGGTGTTTTAGTTGTTGGTACGCAGCTAGAATAGTGAGACTTAGTGTCAGCGTGGTGCTTAGACTAGATCTTGCCTTTGATTACCGCTTGTTGCACGGATTGTTTGTGGGTGCTTGCAGGTGGTGACAGCCCTTTCTAGTCTTAGTATCCCTCCACGTGTTTTAGGCAAGTTCTTAAAAGGTAAGCTCCCATAAGAGTGTAGGCGGTTCGGGTAGAGGTTTTGTCCTCTATTATCTCGCACTACCCCCTGCACACCAGTAGTAAGGTACTATCTTGGTATAAGTCATCTATTTGATAGGATAAGTCATAAGAGTAAAGTAAGTGTCATAGGAGTCTTATACTCACTCGTTGTCCTCCCACCTAGCTATACTCTACTAGTTATCTTAATACTTGTTGTGTGTTGGTGTCATTACCTCTATTTATCGATTTACCCCCTACCACTAGTTGGTATAGACTTAAGGATCTCTCTCTTTTTATTAATTATTCCTAGCAACTGCTTTCCCTTGGGATAAAAATAAATAACGATACCTTGGAATACTCCCGGGTGAAGTGCTACAGCGGTATATTCTGTGCGCTTGCGGAATTATCCAATAGACATAAGAAATACCCTCAGGGCACTTCTGGCGCTGTTATCAGAGATAGCCTAACACCCTATCTCTGGTGGTTGCGCTAAGAAGTGTCAACAAGCATTTCTGGCGCCGTTGCCGGGGAAAGCATCAGTCTAGGAATATTAATAAGAAAAATTGAATCTGGAGTCTATTATCAATTTAGTTATCGATTAGTGTGGGGGGCTTACCCCTGTTTGTGTTTCTCGTTATCGTGAAGCTAGACAGTGCATGAACGGTTTCCAATTGCCATCAAATTATATTGAAGATCCCGACCAATTGTTGAGAAGAACTAGACGCCGTCGAGTTCCACCTCAAAGGTTCCTCTCAAACTTGAATCTGTTCGAGGAAAGAGGCTCCGTATTATCAACTAAGGAAGCTATGGCCCAAAAGACCATCTCCGAGTTCTCTGCGCCGTCCGCTGACAACATTGCCACCGGACCGCAGCTCAACTTTGGAGATGCTACCTTTAAGCTCAAGCCTGCACTCATCAACATGGTGCAAGCTAATCCATTCTGTGGAAAGCGACACGAAGACGCCAATGCTCATCTCCAGCACTTTCTGGAGGTGTGTGGGACTTTCACCATCAAGAACGTCTCGGCTGACACCATCCGTCTTCGCCTGTTCCCATTCTCACTGCTTGGGAAGGCAAAGCAATGGTTCTATGCCAACAAGAGTGAAGTCACCACCTGGAAGAAGTGTGCCAACGCTTTTCTCAAGAAGTATTCCCAATGGGCAAAACAAGTGCTCTCCGTGGCAAAATTTTAAGCTTCCAACAACAAGCGGATGAGACGATTCCCGAAGCATGGGAACGTCTCCAGGAGTACATTCGTGCCTGTCCTCATCATGGGATTGAAGAATGGCTCCTAATTCAAGGTTTCTACCATGGGCTGACTGGATTAGCCTGTAGTTACCTTGATGCTACAGCCGGAGGAGTATTCCTACAACACAATGTCAAGGATGTTAAGGACCTCATTGAGAAAATGGTTATCAACCAAGGATGAAATGAGGAACGCCTTCAACCCAAGAAAAGGGGTATGCACACCGTTCATAAGGTGGACATGCTCTCAGCAAAAATGGACCTCTTGATGAAAAAGATCGAGGAAAGTTCCAAGAAGGAACAAGAGGCCATTAGACCCACTGCCACCGCACGAGCAATCGAAGCTGATCCATGGTGCGAGGTATGTGGTGGAGAAGATCATTCGGGCAACAACTGTCCTGAGACGAAGGAGGAAGTGAGCTTCATCAACAACAGCAACAACAATGGCTATCGACCCCAACAACAATAGCAACAGCTGTCCCATCATTTGAACAAGCTAAGATCCCTGGGAAACCTGAGGAACCAATTGAAGGTGTTAAGTTAATTTCCATGAGGTTTGGTAAGCCTCCAGTTAGGCAAAACCCAGGTTGTCTTCTTGATCCACCATTCATGGCCAAGAAGAGTGACCCTGGCCATTCTACCATCACCTGCGAGATCGGGCCACACACCTTCAACAACGCCTTCTGCGACCTTGGATCCAGCGTAAACATCATGTCCAAGGTAATGTACGAGAACTTGCTAGGGGACCCTTGTACCCCACTTTTGTCAAATTGCAGATGGCCGATCAATCAATCCGGTTCCCCGAGGGATTGGCAAGAGACATCCTTGTCAAAGTTCAAGATGAGTACATCCCCACCGACTTCATCATTCTTGACACGGGGGCTGATGACGAAGTCCCCGTCATTCTGGGAAGGCCGTTCCTCAACACAGTGAATGCCATCATCTATGTGGGATCCGGCCAAGTCCACTTCCAACTCCCAGGTAAGAGAATTAAATGTCCTTTCAACGGCTATAAATCGATGCAACAGGCAAGGAAGAATCTGTGGAGAAACAAGCCACAAAATGCACTCCGGCGAAAGAATCAACCGCCAAGGTCCAAAAATGCTGAACTGGTAAGTAACGCTGAGGTGATAAACAAGGTTGACTCCGCCGAATCACAAGCATCAACCAAGAAGGAATGGCGAAAGAAAGAGGTGCGATCATCACGGTCTCCGTCTCCGGGACCGATCGAAGCACCCGAAGAATGAACCTGAACTGGAGAGGTCCTGCTCTACGGACCTAAAACATGGAGCCCTTGCAGGTAAGGTAAATCAGTATTTATCCCATATTTAATTCTTGCAATTTCAATTTTAAATTTTCTTCATTGCATTTCATGTTTAATTTTTGTAATATTTTATTTCGACAAAATAAAATAAGTAGATGAATAAAACTTGAAAAGATCATTTCTGCTCACACCTGAGGTGGTGGGACCACCTAGGTGGGGTCGGCCGACCCCACCATGGAGCCTACCCACCTCTGGTGGTGTTGGCCTGGTGTCCTGATCATACTCCTAAAATTTGAACACTAGCTCCTTTTGAATTTTGGTCGATCATTCTTTTGTCATGACCATTCCCATATGCTTCAAGGAGAATGCAACACCCACATCAATCCAAATTCCGAAAAGTGGACACTTTGGCATGCATGAGTGCTCCCATGGTCCTCACTTTGAACATGTCCTCACTTTTGTCGTACACCTTTTACCTTCACAAAACACTAGACAAGGGAATCTCTGAAAATTTCAAAACTTTTGTTCCACCACTAGTCTCTACTTTTCTGGACACACTGTTTAAAGCTGAAAGGGGACAAACCCTGGTTCGGCCGAACAAAGATTTGGCTCCTTTCAAGAAAGTGGAGTTTGAATTCAAATAGATTCCCTGTCCAAATGTAAAAGCAACTCTGATCCTGTAATTATTGGTTCGGCCGACCCATCAATAAAGCCCTGTCGGCAAATTTGAATTTGAAATCACCTAGGTTCCATGTCCAAGGGAGAAAGCTACAAAAACCTGACCATGGTGGGGTCGGCCGAACTTGGCCTAGTGGCCTGGCCACCAGCCCTTCTCCCCCTATAAATACCCTTCCAATGTATGCTCAAATTCACACTCAAACCAGCTGATTTCTACCGAGCACACAATCTCCCTTCTTCTCTCCATTTGAGCAAGATCTTTCTCAAGTTTAGCTTAAGTTTAGCCACTCAAGCAAAAACCCAAAAATATTGTAGTAGTAGAAGCTTGTCCCACTCTCATGTTTGCTCTCAAAATCTTGTTTGTGGAGGTAGCCATACCCCGCAAGGACTACTAACAGTGGAATAGCTAACGCTAACGCTAACGCTAACGCTAATCCCTGCTGTCGTAGTGTGTTCTTGTGTTAGCTCATTGTTGCAAGATGAAGAAGTTCTCCTCCGTAGTGAAGAAGGCCAAGAGTGTCGTAGGGACTTCCTCCCGACGACTCCGCCATGGTGAAGATGAAGGAAGAGAAGCTCCACCAAGAAGAAGCTTCGGAGTGCCTCCGAGAGGACGTTCGACCCCGAGAGCGGCCTCATGCTAAATCAAGAAGTGTACCAAAGGTACACCTCCATCTGACACTGAGGGTATGAACATACCGGCATCATCGACCCTGTCCTTTTGGACAGCACAGGTATGACCGCGGAATTCAATACTATTTTCAATACAATCGGTTGGGGAAGTTTTTGGGAAATGCAAGAACTTGGAATAGAAAAACTCACTATTGAATTTCTATGCTCTTTACAAGCCACTGAAAATAATGTCTACTTCCGCATGTTTAACCAAGACTATAATTTAACATGGGGAGTTTTTAGCATGGCACTTGGTTTTGATAATGATTGTCATCTAGATCTTGTCAATGCAACAAGAAGATTTGATAAAGTTGAATTTTGGAAAGCTATAACAGGATTTAATGATTGCTCTGACCCTAAAACCGATGAAATTCATAATCCTACTTTGCGCTTGATCCGATACTGGATGGCTATAACTTTTCTTCCTGGCTTTAATGTGCAAGTTCTTTACAATGATGAATTAAGACTGCTCTATGTCATGACAAAGAAAATAAAAGTTTCACCTGCCAAAATGTTAGTGCACTTTTGTCTTGGTATTTTCCATAGAAGCGGGCCCATATTCTTCTCTTCTTTTATCACTCGCATTGAGGAAACAATGGACTTGCTAGATGGAAAACATTACTTTGAATACATTGCCTCTCCTAGAGATGTTGTAACCGAAGATTTCTTCATAAGTACTCAAGTCCTAAAAAGAGATGAAAATGGTGATATAAAAATGATTTATCTCGGCCATACAGCCGAAATCTCTCTCCCTTGTGAGAGGCGTCGGTTGTATGCGCTGCGCACGCTAACCATAAATTGGGACCAAGAGGCAAGAAGCCAAAATATTGCAGGACCAAGAAGGGTGACAAGGAGCATGTCACAAGCCGCTCAATTTGAGCAAGGTGGCACATCACGAGCTGCAGGGAGATATGAAGAAGAAGGCGATGAGGCAAATTCCATGGACATTTCAAGGTCCACGGAATGGCCTCAACAGCACACTCCAAGAGTGCACACTCCCCGTCCGTCCACACGGGCGAGGGGTCGTTGAAGCCAAGGATCGAAAATGGACCAACTCATCAATGAAATGGGCGCAATGCAAGTTGAGCAAGCTGCAACCTTGAATATGGCACAACAAAATGCTCAACTATTGCAAGCTATCCAAGACGAAGAAGCACAACTCTGGGCAGGATGGTTCCAATACTACCCGCCACCACAATGAGCAAAAAGACAAGCTTGGGGGAGATCCTCTCCCCCACCAAGGTAAGTATCCTATCCTATCTATTTACATTATTTTAATTTATTGCATTTAAAAAAATGCATAAGATAAAAATATCAAAAATATTTCCCTTATTCCCATATGTTTCATGAATATTTATCCTCCTCATGGAAATGATGAATAGTTGTTCTGTTAATGTTTCTTTAATGCCTACTTTACAACTTAGTATTTCTTTGAGTATGGATCACTTGGCTCATTTAAATCATCATGAACCTGAAAACTTTATGGATGCTAAATGCTAGAACTAAGTCTAAATTATTGTGAGATATGATATAGTGAAACAAGTGCTACTATAATATTGTTCTAAGCATGTAAGATTACTGGAGATTTATTTCTAAATCAAACAAAACCTTATTATTCCTTAATGGTGAAAAATTCCTACCACAGCCATATATGTTATACATGTCTAAAACCCTCTACTTAAGCTACTTGCTTTGTATTGAGTGTTGTCAAGTCTTGTTGACCCTTATTGAGAGTCTTATCATGCTCCCAAGATCAAGATCACGTACACACCATATATACATGCTGCTTCTACACTGGAAGTACGCAATCACATACCTTTCATTTCCACTAAATAAATGCTCCTTGTGTTAAAGACATAGAAAATCTCTCTTAGTCATTATGGTAGTAGAGACAAAAGGCTATACAAAATGAAAATAAAACGAAAGAAAGATGGACACAAGAAAGTCCATGGAAAAGAAAAGAAAAAGATTTGAGCAAGTCTAGGCTCATAAATAAAAGAAAAATGATAGCCATGTCTCTAAAATTTATTAGAGAGAGATACAATTCAAATAGAGGAGCATTATATTCCATCATTATCCACACACTTGCACATCTTGATCTAAGGGCATGACACTTCTCTCCTTGGATCCAAGTTTTGACTCTACAACATATGCAAAGTAAGTATGTTATATTCTGTCATTCCTACCTTAAGCTCCACATAAGCTATTTTTAGAAGTAGGATGATAAGGAGAAGGCAACATTTACTTTATGCCTTGGTAAGGAATCATACACTATTAGAGCGACATGAGAGAACCATATGAGGAACATTAAGTTGTCTTTTGTAAAACATTGCTAAAACCTCCAATATGAAACTTGCAAAGAATGAGAAAAGTAGTGCTCAAGTTAAACTGTTCTGTCTCTCAACCACCTAAGGCAAAGGGAAAGTCATTAGCCCCATAAAGGACTAAGATAAAATGGGTGAATTTGTATAGCCAATTTTTCCATTCAAAAGAGAAGTATTTAGTTGTACACATGATATTATTAAAACATGAACATTGTAGCAACTCCTGATCCACCGAGGCTAAGTTTAATTATTTGCTCGGGACGAGCAAAGGTTAAGCTTGGGGGATCTTGTTGACGGTGTATATACCCTAAAATTCCACATTCAAACACCATCAACAGGCCTCGGATTCAAGGGAAGATATACATATCATGAGCATATTTTATCAATAACTAGTACCACATGTACTCTTAGCTTGTGATTGCAGGAAACACTAAATCAATGCAAAAGTGAGCAGCTAGGGGCTAACTACATGGTTCGACCGAACCATGATATGTTGCCCCAGGCCACCACCTTTCAACACATTGCATACAACATCAAATGGAGGAGACCAGAGCCAAGGGGGGCCTACCCATGGGTCGGCCAAACTGCCCATAGGGCCCACCTGGCTCTGGTGACATGGTAGGATCCGTGTGACACTCCAACCAAGTTATTTCATCCATCAGATCAACCTGTGCTTTCATTCAACGGTGGAGATCAAAGGCACATGGATTGAGGCATGTAACGAAGCAACCAAGACAGAACCAACATATGGGGAGAGTCTATGACAGATGCGGACCACGCTGGTGGGCCTAGCCCACCAGGGGTGGGTCGACCGAACCATAGAAAGTGGGCCCAAGCCACCTGCACACTCCCCGACTGGGGGGACAGGTTCTAGAAGATCCTGGCTGGGCCCACCAGTCATAGTCAGTTGGCCTCCACCAACTCCAAGCATGCTTCCCATGTGCTCAAATTGCCATAGGCGTCCATCTTATGGTCGTTACAAGGCGGTGGATCCAAGGGTGGAGAGGTGAGGAGCACACGGATCGCTGACGTGGCATCCCTCCACTCTCCACTATAAATTGAGGCTGCCCACTCCTCTTCAAGACACACCATACACCATACAACTCAAGGAGCAAGCTAGAGTTCTACTCTTTAGTAGTAGTAGTATTAGTCTAGTGTGGGAGTTAGAGTCGAGTCGAGGTGCGCTCGGAGTCTCCGGAGTCGTCTGCTGGAGAGTCTGGTATAGCTCTTGTACTTTTCCTTCTGTAAGACTTTATCTTTATCAATATATATAATCTTTACTTTACTTCAGTAAGTTCTTACTTAGTCTTTACTATTCTTTATAGTATTGTTGTGTCTTATCTTATTTTGTACTTGTCTTATACTTGATAGTGATCTTGTCCCAACTCAACGTGTGTTAGTTCATCGCCTGTCATAGGGTGTTCTAGTTGTTGGTACGCAGCTAGAATAGTGAGACTTAGTGTAAGGGTGGTGCTTAGACTAGAATCTTGCCATTGATTACCTCCTGTCGCACAGATTGTTTGTGGGTGCTAGCAGGTGGTGACAGCCCTGTCTAGTCTTAGTATCCCTCCATGTGTTTTAGGCAAGTTCTTAAAAGGTAGGCTCCCATAAGAGTGTAGGCGCTTCGGGTCGAGGTTTTATCCTCTTTTGTCTCGCACTACCTCCTGCACACCGGTAGTATGGTACTATCTTGGTATAAGTCATCTATTTGATAGGATAAGTCATAAGAGTAAAGTAAGTGTCATAGGAGTCTTATACTCACTCGTTGTCCTCCCACCTAGCTATACTCTACTAGTTATCTTTTAGTTATCTTAATTGATGAGTACAGGCCCGATCTTCCGAGAGGTAACCGGTAAGTTCGATTTGTGGAGATCTCGACGTTGGCGATCCGGCTTCAAATCAGACACGATTCGAATCCTGCAACCATTACACCACTACTCCGTTGGTTATCAACCAAGCACAACTTGATTGACCTCGCCAAGAAGGCTTTTCCTGCAAGCGAATCGAAGAACACAAGCAAGAAAGTTTAAACACGCAATCTGAATTGCAAATATGAATGACGCGAATATCAATAGAGGGTTCAAGAACTCGGTTCCAAAGGACTAATCGACACAGTGGAGGAGATCAAGAACGGGGGCCCTGGATCACTGTAAAAGGATTTGTCACCACAGTTACAATGAACGATTCAGTTTCTCGATGGAAAACTAAACTCTAAACAAAACCCAAGTATCCACAGCGACGGCTGCATGGAAAATAAAAGAGAGGCGTCCTAGGGTTGGAGGCGACCAGAGAAGGCGCCCACAACTTGGTTCGAGCAGAGGTGAACGGGACAGCTCGGTTGACGTTGGAGCGGATCCGGCAGCGCATTCCGACGGCAAACGGCGACGTTCCCGTCGAACCTCTAAACCAAATGACCGATCGTCTAGTCGGTAAGCACCAGGGCAACACAGGGGGTCAAGAACGAACGATGAACTAAGCTAGAACTTGCCACAGGAAGCTAGCCACGGCGAGCGGATCACGGTGGCACTTTCGTCGGCCGCGAGGAAGAAAGCAGGCAGCCCGGGGATTCAGACGATGATAGGACACGCGAGTAGGCTCTATGGGTGCGCCATGAAGAGACGAACGTGTAGGCAAGAGGAATTGGATAGAGATTTCTCGACGTAGGCGAATTTGGCTCGGCACCGAGAACACGCCAGTAGGAAACGAGAACGGCGAAAAGGACGAGCAGAGCGTCGTCGTCGCGTTATAAAGAGCAAAGGAGAGCTTCCGAGGTCGCCACGTCGATCACCAGCGTTGCCACGACACGGGACACATGCCCGCGCGCAGCTCGCCAGAAGAAGCGAAGGGCGGCGACCGGTGACGAGGACAGTGCGTGTCGATGCCCTGCTGCCCAAAACACTGTAGCAGGGTTTATCCCAATTTCGTATTTTTGAAATTACTCACAAATTCATGTAAGAAGTTGAGAAATGGTCAAAATAAGAATTGTGTATAATTTAATTCTGAACAAGTTTGGTATTTGAAACATTTCCAAATTCTGAATATTTTTAAAATTATTTAAAAAGGGGTAAATGACCCTTTTCAAATTTAAGTTAGATCTCAAATATTTATTGAATAAGTTCAAAATCTGTAAACATGAAAGTTGTTCAGTTTAATGGGATTTACAACTTTCATTAAAGGACCATCTCCAGATTCCAAATAGTTTTTGAATTAAGGTTTTAAATTCAAATTTGAGGACAGAAATTCAAGTTTAATTTAAATTTCCAAACAGTAACTTGAAAAACTTTGTATACCAAAGTTGCTCCATTTAATAAGAGCTATAACGTTTCTTTTGGGACCAAGGCCCAAATCTACATAGTTTTGAAACTAGGGTTTTAGCCCCCCAAATTAAGGTATTAAATTAATTCCAAAGTTTACTTTTAAGGTGATGATTAATTAATGCACCCAATTAACAAGCCAACACATGATCAATTAAATCACACTAAATCACCTAAGCACAAACAACCTATGAAATTAAATTTGTTTTAATTTCTATGCATAATAAAATGAACTTAATTATGAATGCGGTGCAGTGCATATGATGACATGTCCAATTCTTAGTTCAGTAATACCAGGGGTGTTACAGCTCTACCTCCTTAAAGAAAATCTCGTCCTTGAGATTTAGTAGAAATTATAAGCATGGGGATGAGTAAAGAAATAAGATAAGTCATATGCATTTCTCTCCGTTGCAAAATAAGGAAGGATTTCAAATTTCTTGAGGAAGAAAATTCCAATTATGATTATACGGTTTTAAGAAAACTCTGGTAGAATTGCTGCTGAGTTGTCTGTATTGGTGTAGCTTTCTCTTTCTGATTGAGGACACAAAATCAAACTTCCTTCCTGCCCTAAAAGGCCTTATCAATAATACATCTTGCAAACACCGAACTCCTGAATCTCCTTATCAAGGACTTTGAAATTGTTAGCAAAATATGGAATAAAATTCAAGCAAAAGAAAATACATTAATTGCAGATGTAATGGGTTAGGAGCACCGACTACAATACTAGTGCACACTCTGGTTGAAACTGGTGTGGTTTGCAACCCACCGAATACCCTAAGTTTTGACACGGCACCATAGTCACGAGTCGAGACACCATTACAAGATACAATTAATATAGCCTCATTAGAAGAATCAAAGGAGTAAAGATATAGCAATGATAGCCATGAGGTATAATGACCATAAATCTCGATACAAGCGAACGCCTGGCAGTATTTCCTTAAAGTTACACCCACAGGAGATCCCGGGTTTAAATACCCAGCAGTATTTCCTTATGAGGGTAACCCATCGGAGACCCCAAGTTCCGACGCTGTATTGAAATCATGGGTCATAATACACCACAGCTAGTTGGATTCATTTTCACATAGGATGCAGATGGGAGAGAGCTTATTCAATCGTGAAGCTACAGTGGATCACGACCTTAGGCCTCGATACCTGCGCGCCCCTAGCAGCACATCCATGCGCTGGCCAACCACAAGGAGACTATAGGTTCCGACGCGGCACCGTGGTCACGGATCGTGGCACCACTATAGACACAATTGATGTAGCTCTCGACCAATATATATCAAATCTCAAGATCAAGGGCATGACATGTTTCCGAGTAAAGGAAGTCAAGGCGTGATACGTGTCGTCTAACGATGTCAAGGAATTTTATACGTGTCAAGTCAAAGACGCTAAACATGACACAAACACAATGTGGAGTTTCGTGGATATATATCAGGTTTTCATATTTTATTCGAGTAATAAATTCAAGTTCACCTAGATGTTCCTAAGAAGCGAATCCTCAAAGTAGATTTCAAAATAACTATAACAACAAGAAATTTTAAAAATTCAGGAAAAACATGGATTTGAATTTTCCAACAGAGATTTTTAAAGAGAGTGAAAGCACATTAATTGCAGGCTAGGATCATGACCAGTAACTCTGATAATAGCGAACGTCCAGTAGTAACTTCCTATGGTCGCGATCCATAAGAGACCCTAGATTTCGACGCTGCATCATTGTCATGGATCATGATATCCCATAGACTACAATTACAATAGCTTTCATAGAAATGGCAGTATCTTGAAAGAAGGAGACTTTACACATGAATTAACTTAAGAATTCAATGATTAACCAAAGTTTTGTATTGAGTTGAATAAGTGCATCCAGAAGTTCCCCAAGGACCAGGAACTTATGGAGCGAGAGATTTTCAAGGATTGATAAAAATATGGAAAGGATGACAATAATTGGAATGGTACAGCTATAACTTCACTCATATCAGAAAGAATTTTGTTCAACTTCATATGACGTTAGCAAGACTTAGTCATAGATAAGCCAGTGCTTTGTACGCTATCTTCTTGCCTTCCACTTGAGTCCTAAGAAGGTCTTCATAAGATTCTTGCAACAAGCACAAGGAAAGCTAGAAACTTTATTTTTAATTTTCTTTCTTCAAATGTTTTAGCTCATAAAACCTTTTGAAGTTTTCAAAAGTATGTTGCAACCAATTCATCTGTTTAGCAAAAGGGTGAGAATCCACTTACATAAAACTTGTTTCGAAACTAGTTTTATTTTGTCAAATACACATATCTCATAACAGGGGGTATTAAGAATAGGTGTTATGACATGATGCATGATCGATCCAACGCTTATATATAGCTTAATATATTTTGAAAATAAGCAGCATACCATAACTTGCAATATAGGGCTTAATATATTACGAGCTACCTTGTTACTTAAAACTAGACTAAGCTATCCTCCACCTCATGATAAGGTGGCCGCTAAAATATCTAAGTAAAATAAGTTATGGAATAGAAAGATGAAGATCAATATCATTAGGGAAGGCAAGGTTGGTCTACCAAAGTGGTGCACCCAACAGTGCTTGATTTCCCTTTCTTGCAAATCGGTGCCTTTCCTACCGGTAGGGTGCATCACATGCTCTGAATACATGGCAGTGAATTAGCCTTGCTAACATAATGGAATGGTGCTAGACCATATTGATATATGTTACTATTATCCGAATCTGTTCCTAAAGCCTCAATCGCCTAGATTTCGGCTTAGATAGAACCAATCCTACAATAGAATCCTATCTGCTCATAGTGAGTGCACCAATATGCTCGGTCCTGAGACTTCACGATCTCTGATTGCCTCAGTTTCCAGTTGGTGCTTGAGAATCTTTTCAGAATCACTTCAACGAGCTGAGATGCAGAATCAACTTTGCCAGACTCGTCTAGGCCAGGGCCTAGGGAACGAGAACAAACATAGTTTTCCGGCTGGCATGAGATGTTGGCTCGTCACCTCATTCTCTCGAAGAAGCGTAGGAAACCCATCAGTTTCTTCCGATCTGGCCATCCGAACAAGTCGTTTGCTGGCATCTTTAAGCAAGCATTAAGGTAAGTTAGAAGCAATTTTCTCAAATAGGTTTAAAATACAGTTTGGTGGATTTTGAAGCTTATGAAAGGTGTTGATTGGTTCCATAGCATGAAATAATGCTCTGATACCAGTTGTGACGGAACCTCCCGAATTACCATGGCCCACGTGCACTTGCCGTAGTTCAACAACCTCCGACTACTATGCATGGGAGCCTGATAACTCCGGAAGCCCTATAGGGTGCTCTCGTGAACACTGCAATGTCCCAATGAGGATCATTTCATGGAACGGAAATCAACCATCTTATTACATTCATTCATAGAGTTCAAGATACATCAGAGTAAAACGCGGAAGAGATTACAACCATAGTTTAAAAATTTCAATGATAGTCTTTTCAAAACTACTTGTCAAAAATGAAAAGGTAAGGTAGCTCTTACACTTCTAAGTAACGTAGATGACATCTCGCCCAAGAAAGTGCTGATAAGCACATGTCATCTACTGCATAGGGCAGCTCTTCGGGTGCCACCAGCTTGGCCATAGCCAAACCTGTACTGCAACTGACTTTAACCTGCAACAGGGGGTTAACAAACCCTGAGTACATGGGGTACTCCGCAAGACTTACCCGACCAAAAATTGGGGAGAAGACTCAGGAATGTAGGCTGAGGGGAATCAAGGAGAGGCTTTAGCAAGAATCAAAGAGTTTTGCAGAAAAGCTCTCTAAGTCAGCTTAACATTTAATCCTGAATCTAGATTGATTCACTTAAGAGATCTCAGTATTCACCCCTTTTCCCACATTTCAACCTAGTTCTGAACCACTCTTCGCTGTAAGTCAGTGGATCAAGTCTCCATTATCCGAGGAGCAACGACGATTCGAATCGATTAAAAACCCAGCTGGGGATCCCTATCCACACTGCATATGTAGCACCTAAGCTTGCATATGCCAACCCTGCCTACCATGGCTTTTCCAAAACTTGAACCGGTCCTGCGCCACCCAAGAGCACAGTACTTCTCTCGTCTCCAGGCACGACGGCCACGAGGGTACACGCTACTCTCGCCATCTCTCCACTCCTAGTGCGTGGTTGTCTGTTCACGTAAAGGGGCGACCGGAGTCAGAGGCTTTCCGTAGTATGTGGCTAGTTGCAAAGTCTCGATCCAGCAAGCCAACAACGAATGGTCCCTAATGGATTCCATTTCGTTTTCTTAATAGACAGTCAGAGACACTACATTGAGACTTCTTTTCGCAATGCTAGTCTACTGCCCTATTAAACAATTATAATAGTTCATAGTAGTATGCCCAAAGCATACAAAATATCTTTTTCATAAAAGCTTAACTATTAAGTAAGGCTAAGCATTTTATAAACATTTGCCTTTAAATCAGGTTTCAAGGATAATATATCAAGGCAGGTAAATGCAGCAAGTAGGTGACAATCAACTCCTATCAACCTAATGCAGCAATTTAACTCAAGGTGATAAAGATTTATAAAACACAAGGAGGGGCTAATGCACCGGGGCTTGCCTGTTGCTTGGAGCAGATACAACCCTGAAGTCTATCACCGAGGAACTCCACGTCCAGAGAGTGAAGACCAACTCAGGACTTGCTTTAGATACGAATATCCCGCGTTCACTAAACGAAATATTAATGCATGATGAAATACATGGCATGATGCATAATGAAGACATACAAATACATTACATTAAATAATCAAAGAAAGTCGAATACTACTTTCCTTTGCGATATAGTTGCAAGCCAACAAGACTAGCTTGTCGTCCAACAACTTGAGTTAGCGGTTTACGGGTACCTATAAGGAATTCTATACACGACCTAGGGTACGGAAAGGTCCAAAAGAGAAGTCGTTCGACTTGGATGTTTTTACCCATGAAGTTGCATCTAAAGAAACAACTTCATGACATTACAGGCCAGGATAGCCTGTAATTAAGGGTTACTTTGTTTTAGTAAACCCCAAGGTAACTACCAACTAGTAACAAGGGTCATTAAGTTCTTATTAAGATTCTATTATCATGGTGGTTATTATCTCACCTAATCATTTTATTAACTATTATTAACCACCACATAACAATAATAAATTATTCTACTAAATAAGTTACCAAGGATTATTTAAAGTGTTAACAACCACTGGTCTTCACCCAATTCCAAAAACCACAAGACACAATACATTTCATATATTAAGAAAGAAAATAAATAAATTTATTTAACTACCCAGCCTCTACTGTTGGACCGGCTCGAACAACCAACACGGCCCAGATTGGCCCCCTTAACACTCCCAATACAAATGACCCGGTCCAACTCACCTCCAGCCTGCTCTGGCCAAGCTAGAAAGGTGCAGCCATGGCCACCGGCCGGCCGGGCCAAGCTCGGCCAGGGCCGCAAGCGGCCAGAGGTGGCCGAGAGGGCGACAACGGGTCACAAAGCTTCTAGACCCGTGACTCAGCTCATGGTGATCTCAGTTCCATGATTCAAAGATCCGAAATAATCCCTAAACCATTAACACTTAATATTGTTTTTACTATTTAATTAATTAGGGATAAATTACAAAACAACTAAACTTTATCCAAATAAGCCACAGATTTTTGTGGAGGTAGCTCACTACTCAAAATAGTAGCACATTTAATTCACAATTTTTGGTTAATTATTTTAGGCTACAAAAATTGTAGAAAAGCCATTTAGTAATTAAATTGCTGATTTTCATCAGTTTCCGAAAATGTTTAAATTCCAAATTTCATATTTTTCATAAATAATACAGTACTCAGAGAAGTTACACAATTAATTTCGTAATTTTTGGAGCTACATAAAAATTCATACAAAATAGACAAAACTGGTTATTATTCATTTGAAGTAAAAATGGAAAAAATCAATTCTGTACACGTGACCGGGGTTACTGGGCCGATCCGATTGGGCCCAGCAGAGCCCAGCGTGACCTGGCCAGACACCGGCCAAGCTTGGCCAGCCAGCGCCCTGTGCGGCCAAAGCAGCGGCCGGCCGGCCAGCTCCGGCCTGGGCCACCGGCATCCGGCGGCGGCCAAGCGAGCCAAAGCAGGTCCCAAGCACCCCCGCCATGAGTTCTATTGCCTAGTGCTATTTGCTCGATGATAGAGTGACCAGAGCATGCACACTGCAGCCATGGCGGCCTGGCGGCGGCGGCTCACCGGCGTTCTGACAGATATAGGCCTCTCCGAGCCCAACCAACCACACCTATGACATCTAAAGACTCACAGAGATACGTTGATCACGTTGGTTCGAGTAGAAGTGAACGGGACAGCTCGGTTGACGTTGAAGCGGATCCAGTAGCGCATTCCGACGGCAAAGGGCGACGTTCCCGTCGAACCTGTAAACCAAACGACCGATCGTCTACTCGGTAAGCACCAGGGCAACACAGGGGGTCAAGAACGAACGATGAACTAAGCTAGAACTTGCCACAGGAAGCTGGCCACGGCGAGCGGATCGCGGCGGCACTTTCGTCGGCCGCGAGGAAGAAGGCAGGCAGCCCGGGGATTCAGACGATGATAGGACACGCGAGTAGGCTCTATGGGTGCGCCATGAAGAGACGAACGTGTAGGCAAGAGGAATTGGATAGAGATTTCTCGACGTAGGTGAATTTGGCTCGGCACCGAGAACACGCCGGTGGGAAACGAGAACGGCGAAAAGGACGAGCAGAGCGTCGTCGTCGTGTTATAAAGAGCAAATGAGAGCTTTCAAGGTCGCCACGTCGATCACCAGCGTTGCCACGACACGTGACGCGTGCCCGCACACGTAGCTCACCGGAAGAAGCGAAGGGTGGTGACCGGTGACGAGGACAGTGCGTGTCGATGCCCTGCTGCCCCAAACACTGTAGCAGGGTTTATCCCAATTTCGTATTTTTGAAAATACTCACAAATTCATGTAAGAAGTTGAGAAATGGTCGATATAAGAATTGTGTATAATTTAATTCTGGACAAGTTTGGTATTTGAAACATTTCCAAATTCTGAGTATTTTTAAAATTATTTAAAAAGGGGTAAATGACCCTTCTCAAATTTAAGTTAGATCTCAAATATTTATTTAATAAGTTCAAAACCTGTAAACATGAAAGTAGTTCAGTTTAATGGGATTTACAACTTTCATTAAAGAACCATCTCCAGATTCCAAATAGTTTTTGAATTAAGGTTTTAAATTCAAATTTGGGGACAGAAATTCAAGTTTAATTTAAATTTTCAAACAGTAACTTGAAAAACTTTGTATAACAAAGTTGCTCTATTTAATAAGAGCTACAGCTTTGCTTTTGGGACCAAGGCCCAAATCTACATAGTTTTGAAACTAGGGTTTTAACCCCCCAAATTAAGGTAGTAAATTAATTCCAAACTTTACTTTTAAGGTGATGATTAATTAATGCACCCAATTAACAAGCCAACACATGATCAATTAAATCACACTAAATCACTTAAGCACAAACAACCTATGAAATTAAATTTGTTTTAATTTCTATGCATAATAAATTGAACTTAACTATGAATGCGGTGCAGTGCATATGATGATATGTCCAATTCTTAGTTCAGTAACACCAGGGGTATTACACTTTTCCATTCCATGATGGGGACAATCTGATATATAATCTTGAAAACGTTCCCAGATTTCTGAAATAGATTCACCTTTTTGCTGACAAAATTCTGAAATCTTTCCTCGCAGAGCATTGGTTTTGCCTACTGGGAAAAACTTTTCTAGGAAAGCTTTTGAATATTCTACCCATGTCTTGACTTGATCTTTATTCTAATAAAACCACTGCTT
This sequence comes from Eremochloa ophiuroides, assembly GCA_038502445.1. NCBI lineage: Eukaryota > Viridiplantae > Streptophyta > Magnoliopsida > Poales > Poaceae > Eremochloa > Eremochloa ophiuroides. The sequence continues at coordinate 34,349 of JAHLJS010000014.1, read as the reverse complement.
CGCCTTTCCCTCCTGTTGATGGTGGATAACGTCAACTTTTATTAGAACTTTAAACAGCAAAGGATACATGAATACACACTAGTCTAGGGTTTTAACTGACAGTTTCCACAAGTTTTGCATGTTCTGTATTTTCAGGGGCCATTCCAGAAAAGCATGAAAGAAGGGTTAAAGAGCATAATTACCATGAAACTTAACCGCCAAGAAAACATCATCATGAAGACACTGGAAGAGTTTAGAACACACCCGAAACACCAGGGCCTGAGACCCACCAGGGTGGGGCCGGCCGGCGCCCCCATTAGGGTTTCGGCCCACCTTCTAGAGTCTTCTTCCGCCACCTTTGTGGAGTCATCTCGGCCCATGTTTCAAGTCGGTTTGATCCTACGGCGCACCTGCATCCCACCAGGGCTAATAAATAGAGGGGCAGACCCCCCTGGAGGAGGAACCGAATCATTCATTCAAGGCATCAAGTCCTCAAGCCATCAAGAGCCTCCTAGTTCATCAAGAGCCTCCTAGTTCATAGTACTAGCCTAGTTAGATTAGAAGTAGAGGAGTTCTAGTTCTTCGGTGGATCTGGAGCCCCGGCATCTGTCTGGAGCACGGAGTTCGGTATAATTCTAGTTCTTTCTCTATTATTGTATTCTTCATTATGATTAGGGAAATATTGTTCTTAATAGTTCATATGTTCTTGATTACAATAGTCTTTGTCTACTTTGATTATATGTCTAGTTGTTAGCGCTTCTTAGCGTCAACAGAAAAGTCCGCAAGCGTACGGAAGTACCGTCGTAGCACTTCACCCAGAAGTATTCAGGGTATCGTATTTTTCCAAAAGAACGGCTTATGTTAGAGGTCTCTTAGCTAGTTGACCCTAGAAAAGATAGGAGGGTAACTTGGGTGGAGAGGATACACTAAGTCAGGAAACACTAAGTGAAGATGACTTTCCCACTACTTGCCTGCTTCGGGCCCACTGATGCACCTGGTCTGCCAAGCGATACCAGTATCAGCGCTATTCCACGGCCAAACGTGAGAGGATGCTGCTACAAGTGGACAGGGCTGTCACCACCTGCCACCTACCCCTCTGCCCGTGGGCGCGCGCAACAAACGAAGGTAGACTCCAACTTAGATACCACGTCTACGAAGGGGACTACTACTCTAGCGATGGCCAGGAACTTCCGTCTTTATCAGGAGTCCTCTTACTAGAACACCCGTCTCAAGGACGAGCGACGATCCCACAAACAAGTAGCTTTATAAAAGTAACTCACTTAATGGATCAAAACTAGAATGTATCACAAACCTCTTACTTCAAACAGCAAGATGGTTGTAGAGGTACAAGTTGGATGTGAGAGCCGACAGGTCCGGCACTTCGTCCACCCGAGGGTAGAACTGCTTCGACCCCGCTCTCACTTCTCAAGCTTCTATCTCTCTCTAACCCTATACTAGCCTAGCTTGATGCTAAACTAATGGAAAATTGTGGCACTCCCTTCTTCTTCTCTATTGTATCAAGTTCTGTCGATGGAGGGAGTGGGGGCATCATTTTATAGCTTCATAGGATGGTTTCGGCGCAGCTAAGTTTGGAAGGAGGTGAAACCGCCTTTGGGATACCGCCTAGAGCACTGCCTCCGAAGACTGGGCCCGGGAGGCCCCACTAGGGGAGCGGCCGCACCCGGGAGCGGTCGGTCCCCTGGCTGGGCCCGCTGGCCACCGCCTTCGGGTGGTCGGTTGCTCCCTGGGCCTGGACCTCCCCCACGGTTACGGATGGATCCAGTTCAGTTCTTAGGTGGGCTTTCTGTTTTTGCACCTTTTCTGAATATGCTTTTCGGTAGTGCGCTTTCTTGTGAATTTTATGTATTTCCACGTGTCAGACCTACAAGTTACATATACGACAAAACTCGTGGAAAGGTTAGATAAAAGCCCTACCTCTATTTATTTTTAGTATTAAAATGATGATAGAATTACTAAGGACCGCCAACAACTCCCCCACACTTGGTCCTTTGCTCGTCCTCGAGTAAAGTGCTAAGGACCAAAAAGGGTTCATTTTCCTTATTCAAAAAGATCTGTATACTGGTTATTTCAAGCTTCACCTGGATTTATGAACTTCAAGGTGTCTACCAGATCATCTTAGGTAATTGAAAAATGGAATAGCCTGGATTCAAATCCTCTTATTCTGTCCTTGCGTAGAAACTTGGGTTTTTGCAAGGTTGTGAAAACATAAAAACAGCTCATGTTCCTTGAATGATTCTCTCAAATCGCTCATGTATGTGAGTGTTTCCTCACCAAGGCATGAAAAGGTAATACCTTCATATGGTCATCCTACCTCTAAAAAGGCTTATCTGGAGTTTTAGGTAGGAATGAAAATGATGAGGTACACTTACCCTGCATATGTTGTCGAGTCAAACCCCAGAACATACTGGAGGGAGTGCATCATACTCCTAGATCAGAATGTGCATGTGTGTGTAGAATATGAAGGTGGAAACCTAATTCTAAATCTTTTTGATACTCTATGCATCATGATTCCCTTTTTTGAGAAAGGCAAGATATGGGCTATAGGATCTCCATTATTATTATTTTTGAATGGGTATTTGGAATCTTCTTTCCCATTTATTTTCTGATGCCCCTTGGCATAGTCTCTTCCCCATTTTTTAGCATAGTCCCATATCTTTTATTGGCATATGACATATTTTGAGATATCATGATGGATGAGTAAAGTTTTGCATCAAGAATGCGTGTTTCTTAGGATGAAAACAACACTTTTATTTGGTGGAGAAAACTGCGCAACTCCTAGTGTAAGACTTGGCATATTTTTGGTGGATGGATGGATGCATGTTTTGCGCAACTCTCAGGGTGAGAATTGTCTTTTGGTGGGTGCATGTGAATTATGATCTTGGGAGCATGAAACATCTCTCAACAGCGGTCACAAAATTTGACCAAACTCAACACAAAGTAAGTGGCATATGTGGAAGGTTTCATCATAAAGAATCACATATGGCCTTGGTAGGTATTTGTTAATCATTCAAGGAGTATGCTATTGAAATTTTGTAAAATAAATCCCAAGTACTTTGCAAGAATGAGTAAGCATCATGTCATCCTACTATATCTCACCCGTCAATTACTTAGATAAAAAGGGGTCCCTAAATATTGTTCATAAATCTATAGGAATATTAGCAGGGAATAAAAAGTATGCAAACATTTTGAACGTAGGAAGACATGTTTTGATGGAGTACGAAGGAGTCATCATTCTAAATTTTATCTTAAAAACTTTTTAGTGAGAGAGAGGAGAAATTTGCACAAACCGAATTTTGATTTTTTTCTTTTGTGCAGTTTGAATTTGAGAGTCCTCCCCCACACTTGTTTTCTTTCCTGTCTTGATTAGTCACAATATATAGAGAAAACAAGTGTGCAATATATATAAAGATAAAAGACTTCTATTCCATTGATAAATCAAATAGGCACATTACATGCTTGGAAAATAAAAGATTGTGAAGGGGAAAAATGTGTGCCTAATTATTTATGTAGCAGGAGCGTTCTAAAGATATTTAGTGAATATGCTCAACTCTTGCTGCCTTAGCGATCCTGCGCAACTGCTCTCCATAGCCGTGGTGCATCTCATCTAATTCATCCCTAAGACCTTTTACGCTGAGATGGGCCTCGGCTATGCGAGTTTGGGCATTAACAACACTCAGGCGCGTGCTTTTGATGCTAGCATTGAGCGAGGCGATGGTTGGCCCCTTAGGAGGCTTCTCATCCTCACTATCGCTAAAGAAACCCTTAGGCTGCCCTCTAATTATTTTCCTTACAAACTTGCGCTTGGCGCCTGAAGGTTCGGCAGAGGGTGCCGCATTGCTAGAGGGAGCTTCATCCTTGTGAAAGAGTCCCTTGGCGTACCCTCCATCGGGTTTGCGTACTCCCCTGATGGTATTAGAGCGACTATCCTTAGCGGGAGACGATAGGGAAGGTAAACTAGAAGTAGAGGGAATCATGGCAGCACGTTTGCTAAGCCCGCTACTACTAGGGGCCTTCCTCTTGAGGCCTAAAGCGCTGGTAGTTGGTCAGGCAGCAGTACACTTCTTCTTGGCACCACCTTCGGGTGCACGGGAGCGTGCCGTGGACTTCAAGCTTGATATGTTGCTGAAATTATCGCTAGGCGGTGGTAGAAAGGCTAGCGGCTTCTCTACTATGGCACAAGCTTCATCTCTCACAAAGGAATTCTCTTGATAGGGTGCTATGTCTAGTTTGGCTATGGAGCCAGGAGCTTGGATCAGCGAAAGAGCATAGCTAGACATGGTCAAAACTTGTAGGTGGGAGAGCTTAGCAACCTTTGCAAGAGAGAGAGGAGAAATGGTTTAGTGTGAAGAGAGGAGGGGCCTTTAGAATGCTTAAATAGGTTCTACCGTGGTCTCTGTTGAGGAAACAAATTGATCGTAACCACGGACGCAATGCTAGAGCGATCAGAGGGAGGTACAAAAAAGATTGGCCCTGATTGAGCCAGCTAGGGGTGCGGCCAGTCCCGGGGGCGGTCAGTCCCCTAGGTCCACCTGCCAGCCTCCATCTTTTGCCCACGTGTCTTGCTGATTGAGTAGATCTCTATCCCGGTTACGATCAAGTTTGATGCGTGGTGGATCAGTGTGATGGTGTATGTGATAATGTGTGATATATTTTTAAAATAATGCTCAAGATTACACTATCATGCATTTATGAGAGAATATACCTATGATCAAGAAGATTTATATAAACACAAGGAAAGAGCATAGGAATTTTTTTTAGATATATCATAAATGCAACACCAATGTTTTATAAAATAGCAAAATGTAAACGTAATAGATATGTTTGTTTTATTTGTTATATATATTATTTTTTTATAAGTTTTTAGTGAACTCTTGAAAAGATATTATATTTATTTGATCAATAAACTTAGATTCCGGTTCAAGGAATACCTTGAGAAATTGACCGTTTACCTTATGGATGTTTCCATCATCGTATTCTATCGTGATTGCTCCATGTGATGATACGTTGACGATGGTATAAGGTCCGTCCCATTTACTTCTGAGCTTACCTTTCCCGAACAATTTGACTCTTGGATTGAAGAGCAGAACATAATCGCCTAATTTGAATTCTTTATGCTGGATTCTTCGATCATGCCATCTCTTTGTTCTTTCTTTGTAGAGTTTGGCACTATGATAGGCTTTTTCTCGCCATTCTTCCAGTTCTGTGACTTGTTTCTGCCTATGTTTACCAGCTGTTTTGAGATCCATATTCCAGGTTTTTATTGCCCAGTGAGCTCTATGTTCAAGCTCAACAGGCAAATGACAACTTTTTCCATAGACCAGCTGATATGGTGACATCCCGATGGGGGTCTTGTAAGCGGTCCTGTATGCCCAAAGTGCATCAGGTAGCTTATCTTTCCATCCCTTTCCCATCTTGTTTACCGTTTTCTGAAGAATGTTTTTGATTTGTTTGTTTGAAGTTTCGGCTTGTCCACTAGTTTGGGGATGATAAGGAGTAGCTACGTTGTGCTTGGCTCCCAGCTCTCGTAGGAATGCTCTGAAAGTCTTGTCTATGAAGTGTGAGCCCCCGTCGCTTATCACCATCCTTGGTGTTCCAAAGCGAGGGAAGATCACTTCATGAAACATCTTTCTTGCATGTTTTGCATCTGCTGCTCGGCAGGGTAGCGCTTCGACCCATTTTGATACGTAATCTACTGCCACTAGGATGCACTCACAGTCTCCCGACTTCTGGAATGGTCCTATGAAGTCAATGCCCCAAACATCAAAGACTTCAGTTTGGAGGTTGAAATGAAGGGGCATGGCATTGCGGGAGCTGATGTTGCCTTGTAGCTGACATTGTCGACACCTTCGTATGAATTCTTTGGTGTCGTTATACATTGTTGGCCAATAGAATCCGCATTGCCAAATTTTGGCTTGTGTGCAGAAAACTCCGTAATGGCCCCTGTATGGGGCTGCATGACACCTCTCAATGATTTGTGCACCCTCGGTAGTAGGCACGTATCTTCTCAATAGTCCATCGGCACAAACCCGGTACAGGTAGGGTTCATCCCATAAGTGGCGTCTGCTTTCATATTCTTGCTTTTTTCTGGATTCGCCCGGGGGTACGTACCCCGAAACCATGTAATTCACAATGTTTGCATACCACGGGTTTGTGTTGGTGACCATGAGGAGCATGTCGTCGCGTAAGAAGTCATTGATCTCCTGTTCCTGCATGTTAGTAACTTGTATACGCGAAAGATGGTCGGCAACAATATTTTCTATTCCTTTCTTATCTTTTATTTCAATATCAAATTCTTGTAATAACAAGATCCAGCGGATCAAATGAGGTTTAGCATCTTTCTTGGTGAGCAGATATTTTGAAGCGGCATGATCAGTATAAATAATTATCTTTGCTCCCACCAAGTAAGATCTAAATTTATCGATAGCAAAAACTACTGCGAGGAGCTCCTTCTCGGTTGTGGCATAGTTAAGCTGAGGTCCTGTTAGAGTCTTGCTAGCGTAAGCAATCGCGTGATGCTTCTTGTCTTTGGTTTGGCCAAGGACCGCACCAACAGCATAGTCACTAGCATCACACATGATTTCGATGGTTAGCGCCCAATCCGGAGGTTAGATGATGGGCGCAGAGATGAGTGCTTTCTTGATGGTTTCAAAAGCTTTTAAACACTCATCTGTGAACTCAAAAGGTATGTCTTTTGCTAACAGGTTAGTCAAGGGTCTAGCAATCTTTGAAAAATCCTTGATGAAACGCCTGTAGAACCCAGCATGGCCTAGAAAGCTACGGATCCCTTTGATGTTCACAGGGGGAGGTAGTTGCTCAATAACTTCTATCTTTGCTTTATCTATCTCTATCCCCCTTTCGGACACTAAATGTCCGCGGACAATGCCTTCGCGGACCATGAAGTGGCACTTTTCCCAGTTAAGCACCTGGTCCTTCTCTTGGCATCTTTGCAAAACTTTATCCAAATTCTTGAGGCAATGATCAAAAGTTTTTCCACAGACTGAAAAGTCGTCCATGAAAACTTCCATGATCTCCTCAATCATTTCTAAGAAGATGGACATCATGCAACGCTGGAACGAAGCGGGTGCATTACATAGTCCAAAAGACATTCTTATATACGCATACGTTCCATATGGACATGTAAAGGTTGTTTTGCTTTGATCGTCAGGATGGATGGGAATTTGGTGATAACTAGAATACCCATCAAGGAAGCAAAAGAAAGAATGTTTTGCCAATTGCTCCAACATCTCATCAATGAAGGGTAATGGGAAGTGATCCTTTCGTGTTGCCGCATTGAGTTTTCTGCAATCAATGCACATCCTCCATCCTGTGACGGTACATTGTGGGATGAGCTCGTTCTTAGTGTTCTCAACTACTGTCATTCCTTCTTTCTTGGGAACCACTTGGACGGGGCTAACCCAGTCACTATGTGGTATGGGATAAATGATCCCGGCGTGAAGAAGTTTGAGGACTTCCTTCTTCACAACTTCCCGCATCGCATTATTGAGCCTACGCTGCGGTTCGCGTGATGGTGTGCTCGTAGGGTCAATAGGGATGCAATGGGTACAGAGCGTTGGGCTAATCCCCTTGAGATCTTGCAAGGAATACCCAAATACCGATCTATGTTTTTCTAAAACGGCAATAAGTCTAGCCGTCTCCTCATCTGAAAGCTTATCACTAATGATGACGGGAGTGCTTTTGTTGGCGTTTAGAAAGACATAACGTAGTCCTTCAGGCAGGGTTTTTAGTTCAATGGGAGGTGGAGTCGGCACTTCCTCTTTAGGAAGGTCAAAGGTTTCTCCTACGTCATCCTCTTCTTCTACGAAGAAGTTAGCATCTTTTTCTAAGGACGACTCAGGAGGTTCAAAAGGTGAAACCGACATAACCTCCTCGGGAGGATAGGACAAGCGAGAGGGTCTGCCATCGAGTTTTTAGCTCGATAAAAAGGTATGAAATAATCATTTCTCCCCAGCTTAACATTCAATTCCCCTATTCTTATTGTATTAGAGAGAAATTTCTCCAGGGGATGCCCGATTAGCACGCTAAAGTCTATGTCGTCAAAGATGTGAAAATCTAAAGTTAAGACAATGTCATCGTGCTGAATTTTTACGTTGTGAACCAACCCTTGTCCTAGCTGACAAGTACGCGAGCTATTTCTCATGGACAAGGTTGTAGGAGCAAAATGCTTATCATTCAGATGAGCGCGTGCAAAGGTTGTGGACATCAGATTTGCTCCTACCGTGGGGTTGTACAACATCTGCACCCAATCATCCTGGATTTTGCAATGGATGGTTCGCGAAGGGGAGCGAATCTGAATTACTTCAGATGAAGACTCCCTTTCGTTTGTCCATTCGTCACTCATGATAGCTGTCAACTCCCTAATGGACTCTTTTATAGAATCGAGGCAAGGTATTGGAGTGACAGGGACATGGGTGCTTCTTTTGTACGCATACTTCGAGACATTCCCATAATCATCGAAGAATTCATCGTTGAAGTATATAAGATCTGAAGATTGGAGACCTTCCTTCGGACCTTCTGGTTTGGGTGAGGGTGTCTCTATAGGTAACGTTGGTTCGGCCTCGGCCGAAGAGACTTCCTCGTGACACAGCTTTGGCTCTACTCGGAGGGGTTCTAACGGAGGAGTGTTCTCTAGAATGCGATCTAAAAAGAGCCTCTCCTTCAGCTGTGGTTTTGTGTGTGAACGACCCCCCTACGGCTATGTCAAGTTGTTGGGCAGATTCCTTGCTAAGCCCTAACCAAAAATGCTGCAAGAGCACATGGTTAGGAATAGACAAGTCTGGGCCATATTTTGTTAAAATCATAAATCTTTCCCAAGCTGCACCTATGGATTCCTTCCCATGTTGTTGGAAGTTGAGAATCTCTTGACGTAGGGCAGCGATTTGGGATATAGGGAAGAATGCTACACAAAACTTGTTTCGCAATTCTTCCCAATCACCAGCTACCTTCCCTACGTTGAGGGCGTACCATTGTTTCGCTCTCTCATTAAGAGAGAAAGGAAATAATTTCCACCGCATTGTTTCATGTGACATTCCAGCAATGGTTAGGCATGCACAGAGCTGCTCAAACTCCCTTAGGTAGTGATATGGGTTTTTGTAATCTAATCCTGAGAAGGTTTGTTCCCAAACCATAGCTATAAAAGCTGGGCGGAGTTCGTAACTTGGAGCTGTGATTGGCTTCGCGGATTGTGGAGGTTCAACGAACTCGCCCTTAGGAGCAGAAAGTTTGGAGATGGTGGGTTGCTCCATTGGAACAAACGAGGTCAAAGAAGAGAAAAGGTAAAAACAAAAGATACACGAGCAACTAGGTTCGAAGACTAAAAACGGCAACCATCCCCGGCAACGGCGCCAGAAATGCTTGTTGGCGCTTCTTAGCGTCAGCAGAAAAGTCCGCAAGCGCACGGAAGTACCGTCGTAGCACTTCACCCAGAAGTATTCAGGGTATCGTATTTTCCTAAAAGAACAGCTTATGTTAGAGGTCTCTTAGCTAGTTGTCCCTAGAAAAGATAGGAGGGTAACTTGGGTGGAGAGGATACACTAAGTCAGGAAACACTAAGTGAAGATGACTTTCCCACTACTTGCCTCCTTCGGGCCCACTGACACATCTGGTCTGCCAAGCGATACCAGTATCAGCGCTATTCCGCGGCCGAACATGGGGGGATGCTGGTATGAGTGGATAGGGCTGTCACCACCTGCCACCTACCCCTCTGCCCATGGGGGCGCGCAACAAACGAAGGTAGACTCCAACTTAGACACCACATCTACGAAGGGGACTACTACTCTAGCGATGGCCAGGAACTTCCGTCTTTATCAGGTGTCCTCTTACTAGAGCACCCGTCTCAAGGACGAGCGACGATCCCACAAACAAGTAGCTTTATAAAATTAACTCACTTAATGGATCAAAACTAGAATGTATCACAAACCTCTTACTTCAAGCAGCAAGATGGTTGTAGAGGTACAAGTTGGATGTGAGAGCCGATAGGTCCGGCACATCGTCCACCCGAGGGTAGAACTGCTTCGACCCCGCTCTGACTTCTCAAGCTTCTATCTCTCTCTCTCTCTAACCCTATACTAGCCTAGCTAGAAGCTAAACTAATGGAAAATTGTGGTGCTCCCTTCTTCTTCTTTATTGTATCAAGTTCTGTTGATGGAGGGAGTGGGGGCATCATTTTATAGCTTTATAGGACAGTTCTGGCGTAGCTAAGTTTGGAAGGAGGTGAAACCGCCTTTGGCATACCGCCTAGAGCACCACCTCCGAAGACTGGGCCTGAGAGGCTCCACCAGGGGGGCGGCCGCACCCGGGGGCGGTCGGTCCCCTGGCTGGGCCCGCTGGCCACCGCCTTCAGGTGGTCGGTTGCTCCCTGGGTCTGGACCTCCCCCACGGTTACAGATGGATCCAGTTCAGTTCTTAGGTGGGATTTCTCGTTTTTGCGCCTTTTCTGAATATGCTTTCCGGTAGTGCGCTTTCTTGTGAATTTTATGTATTTCCACGTGTCAGACCTGCAAGTTACATATACGACAAAGCTCGTGGAAAGGTTAGATAAAAGCTCTACTTTCTATTTATTTTTAGTATTAAAATGATGATAGAATTTAGTTACTAAGGACCGCCAACACTAGTATAGTTGGTTTGATCTTATTGAATTCATGTAATTGCTCATATAACGTTTATTCATGCGGACGATGGATAGATGATGAACAGTATGTTGACGTGGTGTCTAGGTATTTTGTTTATCTCCGAGTGCACCCTAATGTGCTGGGTCGTGTGGTAGATCTCGTAGGTGACAGCTGCGTTGAGTCCTCTGTAGTCCACCTCCCGTATGTAGGCCAGCAGGCACGGTCGCGAAGTTGGATGATGACTCTGTTTCACATCCTTCCTAGATGATGCCCTTTGTATGCGATTATGATATAGGATTAGTCTAACAATGATTGCTAGATGTAATTGCACTAATTAGAGTTATTCATTGATGTAGTTATAGAATTACCTTTGATATTAATTCCTTAGTTTATCCATTGGCTAGCTATTACTATGACTAGAGAGTGCTCTGACGATTATCTTTTATTTATGATGCTTGATCATACTTATCACCTTTATCTTTATTTATCTTGTGACCTCTACCTGTTATGAGTAGAGTAAATGACATCGGTAATGTCACTTATCCATTGTATACCATCACTATCAATATAATAGATTAAAATTTATCCTAGTCCTTCCCAGTGGTATAAATATAAATCGACAACCTGGTAGAACTCCTAGGTAAAATGCTACAATGGTATAATTATCTATACGCTTGCAGAACTGATCTTAGTTTATATTATTTATATTTCTGCCTAGTCATATAGATTAATATATAAAACCTTTATTTATTCTTAGCATTATTAATTAGGGATAACAACCTAGTTCTTGCATAAGAATGTTGGTAATAGAAAAGTGGCTAGTTGCTAATGACAAGTTAATTAATTATCATTCATTGTCTAATCTCGCCTCTCATTAAAAGTTATATAGTTATATTTGGCGACGTTAGTAGATGTCAACAAGCATTTTTGGCGCCGTTGCCGGGTAAGGCACATTAAACTTAGGAAATATTGATAACATATGTATACATAATGGATAAGATTGCATTACCGATTGATCTCTAACTCAAGCAGGCACACCCTTGTTTTTATCATTTGCTTATCTTATGTAAGGTGATGAATGAATGGTTTTTGTCTTCCAAATAATTTCACTGATGATCTAGAGAAACTCCTGAGAAGAAAGAAGTTTGTAGAGGCGAGGGACAATTTCAAGCTACCATCAAAAACATCCATCGCTGTTCAAGCTCATTCATCAAAGGAGTCAGCTCCAATATTGGAAGAAGAACACTTAGGAGAAGATTTATCTCCTGTGTTTGAAGACATGGCTGAGACGACACTGCGTGAGTTCTCTGCCCCAACAACAGAAAACATCCGGACTAGACCAGCAGTCAACACATGGGAGAATGGATTCGAGCTCAAGCCTGCTCTTATCACCATGGTTCAAGGCAGCCAGTTTTGTGGAAAAGTTCATGAAGATGTAAGTGCACACTTACAACACTTTTTAGAGATCTGCAGCACCTTCACGATTAGAGGAGTACCAAGAGATGCTATTTTACTCCATCTTTTCCCATTTCCACTTTTGGGGAAAGCCAAGCAGTGGTTCTACGCTAACAAAGATAAGAACACTACATGGGACCGATGCTCAACTGCTTTCCTGGCAAAGTTCTTTCCTACAGGCAAGACAAATGCTCTGCGTGGGAAAATCTCAAGCTTTCAACAGCAATATGACGAATCATTCACTGAAGCATGGGAGAGATTCCAAGATTACATTGAAGACTGTCCTCATCATGGGATAGAGGATTGGCTACTATTGCAGACCTTCTACCACGGGCTAGTCTCAAGTACCCGTGAGTCCATAGATGCTGCAGCTGGAGGAGCTTTACTGTCACTTAAGCTTTCAGAAGCTCAAGCACTTGTTGAGAAGATGGCCTAAGTAATGAAGAACGTACTCAACCTCGCAAGAGAGGAGGAGGCATCCATCATCAGAAGGAGACTGACATGGTCACTGCCAAGGTAGACCTCATTATGAAAAAGCTCAACATAGAGAAGAAGGAAGTCATGCATATCAATGATTCTCGCATGACCTGTGAAGAATGTGAAGATTACAGACATTCGGCTGTCAACTGCCCTGTTGCAAGAGGATGTGAACTTCATCAACAACAACACCTACTATCGTCCTCAGCAAAATCAAGGACGGAATCAGCAAACTCGACAAAGTAATTATAAGGTAACAACCAAGGTAATAATTACAATAATTACAATCTTCCACCTTTAAGAGATTTAGTTGCTAGTTGTTGACGGTGGATATACCATGATAATCCACATTCAAACACCATCTACAGGCCTCGGATTCAAGAGAGAATAAACATATCATGAACATATTTTATCAATAACTAGTTTCACTTGTATTCTTAGCTTGTGAATGCAGGGAAGACCAAAACAGTGCAAAAGTGAGCAGCTAGGGGCCACCTATGTGGTTCGGCCGAACCATGTTTGGTTGCCCCAGGCCACCACATTCCAACACAATGCATACAACATCAAATGGAAGAGAGTAGAGCCCGAGGTAGGCCCATGAGTGGGTTAGCCGAACCCTTCATGGGGCCCACCTGGCTCTGGTGACGTGGCAGGATCCGTGTGATACTCCACTCAACTTATTTCATCCATCAGATCAACATGTGTTTCCATTCAACGGTGAAGAAGCAAAGTACATGGATTCAATGTGACAAACACACTACCAAGGTGGAACCAACATACGGGGACATTCTATGACAGATGGGGACCACACTTGTGGGCCCCACTCACCAGAGGTGGTTCGGCGGAACCACCCAGGGTAGGACTAGGCCACTGCCACACCCCATGACAGGTGGGGATTCCTTCTAGAAGACCTTGGCTAGGCCCACCTGCCATAGGGGGGTCGGCCAAACCACCCCTAGTGCCCAGCCAGGTCGGTTGGCCTGCACCACCTTCCTGCATGCCTCCCACATGCTCATTTCATCATTGCCGTTGATTTGTGGCAGTTGCAAGGTCGGTTCATCTAAGGGCTAAGGTGGGAAGGCACACGGATCGCTGACATGGCACCCCTCCATCTCCCCCTATAAATAGAGGCTACATCCACCCTCTCAAGAGATGATTCATTCAAGATACAAGTGAAGAAGTAGTGTAGTTCCACCTTTAGTAGTAGTTGTAGTCTAGTGTGGGAGTTAGAGTTGAGTCGAGCTACGCTCGGGGTCTCCGGAGTCGTCTACTGGAGAGGCTGGTATAACTCTTGTATCTTTCTCTTTTTATAAGACTTATCTACTTTAATATATTATTCTTGTTTTACTTCACTGAGTCCTTACTTAGTGCACTACTTTAATAGTATTGTTGTGAGTTATCATATTACTTGGTCGGTTTGCATTAGATTGTGATCCTGTAACCAGCTCACGTGTGTAGTTCATCGCCTGTCATAGGGTGCTCTAGTTGCCTTGATCACTGCTAGAGTAGTAAGGCTTAGTGTAAGCATGGTGCTTAGACTAGATCTTGCCTTTGAATGCCGCTTGTCGCACGGATTGTTTGTGGGTGCTAGCAGGTGGTGACAGCCCTGTCTAGTCTTCACCTATAAGAGAATAGCCGCTTCGGGTAGAGGTTATATCCTCTACTGTCTCGCCTATCCCCAACACACCGGAAGTAAGGTAGCAGTCTTAGTGTATCTCGTCCATTTGATAGGATAGATCACAGGAGTAAAGTTTGAATCACAGGAACCTTTCTCACCGTTGTCCTCCCACCTAGCTACACTACACTAGTTATCTTTTAGTATTTCATTTATTATCTTTGAATCATCACCTTCCTATCATACTTCGATTACCCCCTCTGCACTAGTTGTGCTAAGTTGAGATAGATTTAAGGATCTCCTTCTATTAACATTTCTAGCAATTGCTTTCTCTTGGGATAAAATAAATAACGATACCTTGGAATACTCGCAGGTGAAGTGCTACAGCGGTATATTCTGTGCGCTTGCGGAATCATCCAATAGACATAAGAAATACCCCAGGGCACTTCTGGCGCCGTTATCAGAGATAGCCTAACACCCTGTCTCTAGTGGTTGCGCTAAGAAGTGTCAACACTGGTCAATCTAAATTGTTAGATCAAATGTCTAGAAAGGTAGCCTCAAATGGTAAAGCTTTAGAAAATATAAATACCAGAATGTATACCTTTGCTTCTGCGAGAAAGAATCAGCACAGCTTTAATAAAATGTTAGAATCACAATTAGCTCAGCTAGCTGCTGCTGTCCCTCCATTTGAGAAAGGAAAAATTCCGAGCCAGCCTGAGGATTTAGAAACCGCTAACCTTATTGATATTCACAATGCAACCCAATACCAAATTGAGCCTGCAGATATACAGTGGATAGATCACTCCCTACATGAAAAGATGGGAGACCCTGGAAGACCTGTGATTCCTATCTCCATACGATGTCACAGCTTTCCAAAAGCTATCTGTGATTTCAGCACAAGTGTCAATATAATGCCCAAGGTAATCTATGAGAGAATTTTAGGTGATCCTTTGTTGTACACAGATATGCATTTGCAGCTTGCAGATCAGTCTATTTGCTACCCCGAGGGAGTACTAGAAGAAGTTGTCATCAGAGTGAGGCAATCATATGTCCCAATTGACTTTGTGATCATAGACACGGGAGGAGATGAGAAGGCACCCATTATTTTGGGACAACTATTCTTATGCACAACCAAAGTCATCATCTATGCGGAACACGCCAAGATTGTCCTCTCCATCAAAGATAAGAAGGAGAGATTTTCATTCAAGGACCGCATCCTCAAGACTCCTGCAGTCCCGAAGCAATTCCATCAACAAGAAGAGCAACAACAACAACCAGCACCCAAGAAGAAGAACAATAGAAGATGGAGGAAGAACAAGCCCCAGCATGTACCTGAAGAAACCGCTCAGCTAATCAATGTTATCAACATAGAAAATGATCATATGCTCTCAAAACCATTTCCAAAAAAGAAAGGTGACCCAGGTGTACCAATCATCGAATGCACAATCAGAGACACCACTTTTTCTGACACTGTCTGCGACACTAGATCAGGTGTCAACGTAATGTCCAAAAAGGTATATGATGAATTATTTGATGATTTACCATTATATCCAACATATATTCAGTTGCAGATGGCAGACCAATCATTTAGATTCCCTGGAAGCGTAGTCAAGGATGTCATGGTAAGAATTCAAAATAAATATATACCCGCAGATTTTCTAGTTCTTGACATGCAGGGAGACGATGAATCACCTGTCCTTTTGGGAAGACCGTTCCTCTACACTGCCAATGCTATCATCTACATTGGATCTGGACAGATCCACTTCAACATACCCACTGGAAAGGTACGCTGTCAATTTAGAACACATCTTAACCATGAGCAGATCAGGAAGCAATGCAACAGGAGGAGACGCCAAGCCCGCCGTCAGGCTGCCCAGCCTCACTGTGGATGGAAGGAGTTCCCTGGTAAGATTGTGAAGACTGCTACAAGGAGCAAGAAGAAGCCGTTCAAGCACCACGCTGGAGTGAGTGGGAAGCGGAAGCTGAGAGGATGGACCAAATTGCTAAGGAAGAGAAGGAATAGATCCAGGCACAAAAGAGAAGCATACCTGAGGGAGTGTAACAAGGAAGAGCTGGAACTAGAAAAGAGAGAAGCAGAAGAGACATAAATGAGATGGAAGGAGAAAGAAGAAGCACCTACTAAACCACCGCAAAATGGGGAATTGACTGAGATAACCTTAGACGATGAACCTACTAAGTAAGTACTCTCCTCTATCTAAGTCCTGTCGGTAGACTTTAAATTCCGTACCCTAGCCATAAGGTCAGAATGGTGGTTATCTAATTAAGTTAGCATTCATTAGTAATTTTGCTTAGAACATTTATTAGTACAATCATTTTTGCATATTAAAAATAAAACAACAAAAATGTTTAATGTTTTATTTACTGCATCATAAATATTAAAGTCCCTATGTGAATGAACCTATGGTAACCCTGTAGGCATAATTACTGTGGTGGCATAAAAATAAAAATAAAAATAACAATCTATATTTACTTTATTACATTATGAAAATCCTAAGCCCCATGGGAATGAATATTCCCTGTGGTGGCATAAAAATTAATATATAGCATGCATACATATTTGATTGCTACATAAGAAAATTAGAAAATCCTAAAAATAGAATCCTGTTGGAATCCTGCTAAAATCTATTAATTAAAATCAACTCAAAGGATAATCGAAGTGCTCATTGGCTGACCGCTAACCCTTTGGTAATTCAAGCCTTGAGTTTTGGTTTTCTTGTTTGAGTATAACTATGCAGGAATAATATTATGATTAAGGAGAAGGTTTATCAGTGGCTGTAACACCCGAAAAATTGCATTCTTTTAAATAGTAGAAATTTATTTAATTGTGCAATTAATTTATCATTCCAATATAGGGAAATAATAATTTTTCTCAAATATAAAATCAAACCTAGGTCATACACATGTATGATGCATTCATGCTGGAGCATTTCTTCTTTGTACTGTTGTAGCTTATTTGAATTTCTCAAATATTTCAAAACCCAATTTGAAAATCCTTTTGGAAAATGGAAAAAGGAATTAGAACAGAGCCCTTCCCCTCTCCTTTCTGGCCCGAGCAGCAGCTTGGCCTGTTTTCCACTCCCTGGCCCCAGCAGGCCCAGGTCGGATGGCCCGAGGACAGCTCGGCCGACCTGCTCCCTCCCTTCCCCTTACCCCCTCTGACTGTCGAGCAGGACCCACGGGTCAGCCCTTCCTTCTCCACCTCCCTCGCCGCGCGAACAGAGATGCCGCTGCCGTGTTCATCCGCCGCGGCCGAGCACGCGCGCGCGAAGCGTCCCTCTGCCGTGACTGCCAGCCCGACCCAGCGCTCGGTGCTACCGACCAGTGGGACCCCCAGGACAGCCCCTCCCCTGTTTCCCTCTGCTGCTCGCCGAGAGTCCGACGCGGGCAAGAAAGAAAACGGCCGAAGCCGAGTTCGTCGCCGCGCCGAGAGTCCGAAGCAGAGAAGAAACGGCCGAAACCGATTTTTCCGCTTGTCGAGTTTGTTTCAATCTCCGAGATTGTCGTCACACCTCGGGAGTATTTAAGCAGCACCGCACACCCCCCCGTAGTCGTCACCTAACCCTAGCCGCTTCTTCTCGCTGCCATTGCCGAGCTCCCGCAAGAACCGAGCAGCCGCCGCCGTGAGCAATTAGCTCGATTCGCCACCAATTTCCTCCCGGTAAGCCTTTGAGGAGTTTCGCTATGATCTTGTGAAGTTCCCGAGCACTTTCCCCCTTCGATTTGTGCACTGACACGCCTCCGCCGCCGTTGCAGAGATCCACCGTCCGCCGGATCACGCCGCGAGCTATCTCCGAGTCGATTTCCGACCTTCCCATCACCCTAGGTGAGCTTGCGATGCTCTTCCCGATCTATGGGTACCCTTGCCGACCTATTTCATGCATCGAAAGCCGAGTTCACCTTCTCCGGCGGCCCTCCGGCCATGGCGTCACCGTCGGCCTCTGTTTTCCGGCCGAGAGCACCGCCACCCCTCCTCTCTTTTAATCTGATCCGCCGATTTTGAATCGGACGGCCGAAGAGCAGCCCATACCGATTCGACTGGCGTTTTTGTGAATAACCCCCTGTGGTTTTTAATGCTTAGCCCGCAGCCCTTAGCGTATTCAGTAGATTACGTTTGAAGGCGTATTTATTTTCGGTATATATGAAAATGTGTTTTCAGATTTGAATTCAAAATTGTTTCATTTATAATTTCCACGTTTTAGCTCTGATTTGAACGATTCAAATTGCGTTAGATTCGTAATTTCATAATCTATCAGATGGTACCACTATTTCATATATTTTCCACTCTTAAAATTCAAGATTATATTTAATCTATTACTATTCTATTTTAAATCTTGTAAAATTCATATCTTCCTCGTTTTAAATCCGATTTGTGCAAACTTTATATCGATGTGATCGTAGCAACGTGTAGATTTGTTTTATAACCTTTTTAACTTATTTTCTCTCTGTTGGTGTACTGTTCTAATGAAAACTCTTGTTTGTATGCATGATTGCCCCTGTACACGTGTGTGTTGTTATGATGGATCGAGTATAGACGGTGAGCTTTACGTGGGTGATCAAGATTAGTACTGCGACAACCCGGATCACCAGGAGTTTGCTGATCAAGGCAAGTATTAGTATGGATCATCCTTGTTGTCCTATTCACCAAATAAATAATTGCATTTGCATGTGTCTTCCTTGTTAACCATAGTTATTTCCTAGCATTGTTACCCTGTTCCTTGCCACCTATGGGATTATGCATATGGTAAATGTTGCTAGTGCGCTTTTGGAAATCATGATCATGTAAACTTGATTAATTTATTATGCAATATGATTAAAAGATGCCTTTTTAGTAACAGGGAACTAGGGGATTCGAGCATAGTTTTGTGATGCTCAAAATCCTTCATCTTTGATAATGATCTGTAAGTATGACACCGGGATTGACAGTGCAACTATGAGGGCTATATGGCTCTGGTTTTAGTCAAGTATGGGCACTTTTTCTAGCTTGTTAGAGGTTACCAAAAGGCGTGATGGGACCTGCCGACTCGGGTATAGTGCGGCTCCTGTCCGAGTGTGTATAATCTGCGTGACCTTGTGCCACGAAGAAGGGGGGCTCTACATCTGCTTGCCGGGTTCCTAGCGGCCCTACCTTGTTAGGCGAAGTTCTTTGAAAGACTTCATAGTGAGACCCTGCTCACTCACCTTGGTAGTGTTATGGGAGTAATTACCCCGAGCAAATGGGAATCACGGCTCATAGTGAAAGTGCACAACCTCTGCAGAGTGTAAAACTGGTATACTAGCCGAGCTCACGGTCAAGAGCGGCCTTGGACGTCTTACAGAGCAGATATCTTTTGGGGTGATGCTTACTTATTGCTAAATCTATTTATTGCTACTCATTAATTATATTTACTATGATCATGAGAATGGGCTTATTCATTTGTTGCTATCCAACTGCATAAAAGGATGATTAATTAAAAGCAACCTGCTGTTAAAACCGTGTCAACCTTTTGAGCCCCATTAACCCATGTTAGTCTTGTTGAGTACGACATGTACTTACGCTTGTTTATTTTTCAATACTCGGTTAAAAATCCCGGATGGGTAACAGATGGTGATAGTGATGAGGACTACCTAGAGGACTACTAGACTTGTGCTTCACCAGTCGACGTCCCTGTGCTATGGAGCTACCGCGAGAGTTATCTTTATTTTTCCGCTATGTAATGACTTTGATATTATTCGCTATGTATTAAACATTGGTTATGATACAATTTATGCAATTTGTTGGCTTATGTGTGTGACTGATCTCTGGGCGCACATAAGATTATGCATCCCATTTTATCCTTAAAATTGGGTGTGACAAATTGGTATCAGAGCCGTGTTGACTGTAGGACGCAAGCCTAGTTAGCACTGGATAGCCCTTAGCTTTATTATCTCTTTTTACTTGTTATATTAATTTGCTACAAGTTTTTGCTGATATCCTACCCTTGTCCATTGCAAAATTTTGACTTAATCTTAATTCTTGTAGATGGCCAACCTTAAGCGCACTGCTCGCAAGCGTATCATGCCACCTAAGAGGTACCTGCAGCGCTTCATCTCTGGCGGACGTGTTTCCCGACCAGAGGTACCCGTGGAAGACGTACCAGTGGAGGAGCCCCAGCAGGAGGTGCCCGCAGAGGAGCCCAGTTAAGAGCCCTTGGAAGACAGCTCTGAAGACGTACCCATGGAGGACCCTCAGAAAGATGAACCCGAGAAGGTGGAGCCGCAGGGTGACCAGGATTGTGCTGGCGACCCTGATGACGAAGATGATGGAGGTGACTCGGATGACTCCGACGACCCCGAAGACGATGGCGATGATGATGGAGACCAAGGTGGAAAACCCTGGGTGGGAATGATTCACTATGATCATCAAGGTGATGACTACTACCACCCGCTGCTTCTCGACTTGGTGCGCCGCTTCTACCCCAACGCCTCGGTGCTGTACAAGACGGAGCACTGGAAGCACCCTGACTACGCCGACTACTATGAGACGAGGGTGTACATCAAGGAGGGAAGCCAGGTGAAGAATATCCACTATGTTGTCTCCATTCGACTCTCCAAAGCTGCCGCCATCAAGGATGCCGCACGACAAGCTCTTATGGTGCACCGCCACGAGAATTGGGACATCATCAAGTGGGAGATGCACCGCTACCTTCCCCGCCATCAGAGTGGCCAAGCTAACTGCAGCATCGCCGGTCCACTTGGAGAAGTGAATGCCCGACTCCACACTGCCTTGGAATGTTTGGCCCAGACCAACACCTTTCTGGACCAGACACTGGATGAGCTGAACACCAGGACTGAAGCTAACTACAAGCTCAGCCGGGCGGTGGATGAGTTGAACAGGCAACTCGGTGTTGGACCCCCTCCGCCATCACCTAGGTGTCTAGCTGAATCGCCGCCAAGGAACCGAGGAGACCATGGAAATGCTCACACCCGCACCGACATCGACCCCTAGAGGAGTTACCCCCAGTTAGTAGCAAAAGACGCTAGTAGCGCAAGTTGAGTCAAGTCGAGTCTAGTTCGTGTCTTGTGAACTTTTGTGCTAGATTGCTTTTCCTTATGAACAATGCTTGATTTGGAGTTTGTAATGAGTGCTGAGATTGTGGGCATGTCAGCAAAATCTCTTTATATAGGTTTGAATTAATGCATAATAGTTTGGGTTGATTACCTCAGTTTCCAGCAGTGCTGTTTTTCAGACCTCTCTGCCTTAGTTATTTTTTTTTTCCTATTTAATTATATGCAGCCAAAAATCGTGAAATTTTTGTGAAAAACTAGACTTCTGTAGTTTTCTTTGGCTGCAAGAATCATCTCAATATCAGTTACGGTTTGGGAGAAACAAATGTCACAAGTCAAAGTTTCTGCGCTGTCTGTTACTCTGAAATAGTTTCGAATCAAATCTGTTTTTGATAAACTTAACGACAGAATCTGGAGAGATGGTCTGAATAAAAGTTGTAGAGATTTTCTCGTGCTTTCCAACCATGTATAGCATGTCTCTGTTTGACTTCGGGAACTCCAGATATGACTGTTTTTCTACTCTGCCGTTGTTGGACCGCGCCCGGAATTTCCTGTTCTAGTCTTTTAAGTGTTAGTATAATGGAAAAGAATTCTAAACCTCACTTCAATGATTTGAACAGCAGATGGCCCACACCAGGAGGAACCCAAGGGGTGATGGTACCTCTGAAGAAAATGCTAATCCACCACCACCTCCGCCACAGCCTAACATGGAGCAGCTGATGATGATGCAAACACAGCTGATGCAGCAGATGGCCCAGAACATTCAACTGCTGCAGCGAAACAATGGCAATGGGAACCCACCTCCACCACCCCGTGACAAGAGAAGCGAATTCTTGAAGGGACGCCCGCCCACCTTCGATCATTCCAGTGATCCTCTCCAAGCTGATGATTGGCTGCGTGCAATAGAAAGGCAGCTGGAGATCGCCCAATGCAACGACGTCGAGAAGGTTCTCTATGCATCTGGGCAGTTGCAGGGAACTGCTCTGGATTGGTGGGAGTCTTTCCGTTTTGGACGTGCCGACCCCATCTATTGGCGGCAATTTCGTGAGGGGTTCTGCAATCATCATGTGCCTGCAGGGTTGATGAAGCTGAAGAAGAAGGAGTTTCTTTCTCTGAAGCAGGGAGGAATGCTAGTTGCCGAGTACCATGACAAGTTCATCCAATTGTCGCGGTATGCTCCAAAAGAGGTTGAAGATGATGCCAAGAAGCAAGAGCTCTTCTTGGAGGGACTGAATGATCATCTCCAGTACCAGTTGCTCTCCCACACTTTTGCCAACTTCCAAGAGTTGGTGGACAAAGCTTTGATCATCGAGAGCAAGCGCCGTGAGATAGATGAGAAGAAGAAGAAGAGGAAGTTTCAGGGGCAGTCGTCTGGAAGCAACAGCCGCTTCCGTAACAACCAGCAGCAGCCTCAGCAGCAACAACGTTTCCAGGGACAGTCTGGATTCAAGAACAATTTCCAGAATCAACAACGTTCCCAGAACCAGCAGCGTTCCCAGTACCAGCAACAAGGTGGCAACCAGGCGCCACAACTGACTGCTCCCAACAACATCCCAGTGAAGAATGGTGCCCCCAACAAGTGTTTCCGTTGTGGCAAGGAAGGACACTTGTCCTACAATTGTCCTGAGAAGCAGAATTCCCAAGCCTTCCAGAAGCAGAACAACCAGCAGAGAGTGCCACCTCGCACCGGGAAGGTGAACCATGTATCGGTTGATACAGCACAGGAGACTCCAGAGGTCATGATGGGTACGTTCAATATCGATTCCATCCCCGCTACAGTTCTTTTTGACTCTGGTGCTTCGCATACTTTCATTTCGCACACATTTGTTAGAAAGCATGGTATTCCCCTTAGTGTCATGAAACATCCTATTATGGTTTCTTCTCCGGGTGGTGTTATGCAAGCTACTCTTCAGTGTCTCCCGATTACTATCTCATTAAGGGAGGCAGAATTCGAGATAACCCCTACTGTGCTAAATACTGCCGGAATTGATCTTATTCTGGGTATGGATTGGATGAAGAAATACAACATGAACATAGGGTGTAAGGAGAAGCTTGTAACTGTCACTACACCAAAGGGAGATGAGGTCCGAGTTGAGGTTGCTCTGCAAGTGCAACAACAAGCCACAGTGCATCAGCTCAGAGAAGAAGTGCAGCCGGATAACTCAGTGGTGGATGAGTTTGAAGATGTGTTTCCAGATGAGTTGCCAGGTATGCCGCCTGACCGTGACATTGAATTTATCATTGAGTTGTTACCTGGTACTGCACCTATAGCTAAACGTCCATATAGAATGGGAGTTAAAGAATTAGAAGAACTTAAGAAATAAATCAAAGAACTATCAGAAAAAGGTTTCATTCGTCCTAGTTCTTCACCTTGGGGAGCCCCGGTTATTTTTGTTGATAAGAAAGATGGTAGTCAAAGGATGTGTGTTGATTATCGGTCACTGAATGAGGTCACCATTAAGAACAAGTATCCGTTGCCTAGAATTGATGACTTATTTGATCAGTTGAGAGGTGCTTGTGTGTTTTCCAAGATTGATCTCCGTTCAGGTTATCATCAGTTGAAGATTCGTGACTCTGACATACCTAAGACTGCATTCACTACTCGGTATGGATTGTATGAGTATACGGTAATGTCCTTTGGGTTGACTAATGCACCTGCCTACTTCATGTATCTGATGAACAAGGTATTCATGGAATTCTTGGATAAGTTTGTTGTGGTGTTCATTGATGATATCTTGATCCACTCCAAGAATGAAGAAGAGCATGCCGAGCATCTGAGATTGGTTTTGCAGAAGCTCAGAGAACATAAGATGTATGCCAAGCGAAGCAAGTGCGAGTTCTGGTTGAGAGAAGTTGCTTTTCTAGGACATATTGTGTCCAATGGTGGAATTTCTGTAGACCCAAGCAAGGTGGCAGACGTGTTGAATTGGAAGCCACCAACTGATGTGACTGGCATACGTAGTTTTCTTGGTTTAGCTGGTTACTACCGAAGGTTCATTGAAGGATTCTCCAAGCTTGCGAAGCCAATGACTTCCTTGCTAGAGAAGAATGCCAAGTTTGTGTGGTCTGAGAAGTGCCAAGCTAGTTTTGAAGAATTGAAGAAGAGATTGACAACAGCCCCAGTGTTGGTTTTGCCGGATCTGAGTAAGAAATTCTCTATCTATTGTGATGCTTCCCGCCTAGGTCTTGGTTGTGTTCTCATGCAAGAAGGAAGAGTCGTAGCATATGCATCGAGACAGTTGAGGAAGCATGAGTTGAATTATCTTACTCATGATTTGGAGCTAGCAGCTGTGGTTCACGCTCTGAAGTTATGGAGGCATTATCTGATTGGTCATAAGTGTGACATCTATACAGATCATAAGAGCTTGAAGTATATCTTCACCCAGTCAGAGTTGAATTTGAGGCAACGTCGTTGGCTAGAATTGATAAAGGATTATGATCTGGAATTGCATTATCATCCAGGCAAAGCAAATGTTGTGGCCGATGCTCTTAGTAGAAAAAGTTATGCTAATGAGATTCGAACAACCACTATTCCAGCAGAGTTGTGTGCAGAGATGGAGCGTCTCAACTTGGGAATTGTGATCAATGCTGTTGAGATGGAGGTTGAACCCACACTAGAGCAAGAGATACGAAAGGCTCAGTTGGAAGATGAGAAGCTCAAAGAAATAGCAGAGAACATTGTGGTTGGAAAATCACCCGGATTCAGGCTAGATGAGAATGGAACCTTATGGTTTGGGAAGAGACTCTGTGTACCTGAAGTGAAATTCATCCGAGACGCTATACTGCGTGAAGCTCATGAGTCAGCATATTCTATACACCCAGGAAGTACCAAGATGTATTTGGATCTGAAGGAAAAATATTGGTGGGTTGGACTGAAGCGTGATGTAGCAGAATATGTGGCTATATGTGATACCTGTCAGAGAGTTAAAGCTGAACACCAGAGACCTGCAGGATTGCTACAACCACTAAAGATACCTGAGTGGAAGTGGGAAGAAGTCGGTATAGACTTCATAGTTGGATTGCCACGTACTCAGAGAGGTTATGATTCAATCTGGGTAATTGTGGATCGACTGACTAAAGTAGCTCATTTCCTTCCAGTCAAGACCACCTATGGAGGTCCTAAACTAGCAGAGTTGTATATGGAGAGAATAGTGTGTCTGCATGGAGTTCCAAAGAAAATTGTGTCTGATAGGGGCACTCAATTCACCTCACATTTCTGGCAAAAGATACATGAGTCTCTAGGTACTAAGCTGAATTTCAGTTCTGCATATCATCCTCAGACTGACGGTCAAACTGAACGGATTAATCAGATTTTGGAAGATATGTTGAGAGCTTGTGCTTTACAGTATGGAACAAGTTGGGATAAGAGTCTGCCGTATGCGGAGTTCTCTTATAATAATAGTTACCAGAAAAGTCTCAAGATGGCACCCTTCGAAGCATTGTATGGACGCAAGTGCAGGACACCCTTGTTTTGGAATCAAACTGGAGAAAGTCAAGTGTTTGGACCGGATGTGTTGAGAGACGCAGAGGAGCAAGTCCAGAAAATAAGAGAGAACTTGAGAATAGCACAATCTAGACAGAAGAGCTATGCGGATACACGGAGAAGAGAACTAGCTTTTAATGTAGGAGACTATGTATATCTTAAAGTGTCCCCGATGAGAAGTGTGAAAAGGTTCAACAGCAAAGGAAAATTGGCACCAAGGTATATTGGTCCTTTCAAGATCCTAGAGAGACGTGGAGAAGTGGCATATCAGCTAGAACTTCCGGAAAGTTTGTCCGGTGTGCATGATGTGTTCCACATATCTCAGTTGAGAAAGTGTTTGAGAGTACTGGAAGAGCAGGTTTCTGTCGAGGAAATAGTTTTCAAGAAGGGTCTCACTTATGAGGAACATCCAGTGAAAATTTTGGAAACCGCAGAAAGAGTTACAAGAAGTCGAGTTATAAAGATGTGCAAGGTGCAGTGGCATCGGTACTCTGAGGAAGAAGCTACTTGGGAAAGAGAGGAAGATCTCAGAGAAAAGTACCCGGAGTTGTTTGAGTAAGCACCAACTGAATCTCGAGGATGAGATTATTTTTAAGGGGGGTAGAATTGTAACACCCGAAAAACTGCATTCTTTTAAATAGTAGAAATTTATTTAATTGTGCAATTAATTTATCATTCCAATATGAGGAAATAATAATTTTTCTCAAATATAAAATCAAACCTAGGTCATACACATGTATGATGCATTCATGCTGGAGCATTTCTTCTTTGTACTATTGTAGCTTATTTGAATTTCTCAAATATTTCAAAACCCAATTTGAAAATCCTTTTGGAAAATGGAAAAAGGAATTAGAACAGAGCCCTTCCCCTCTCCTTTCTGGCCCGAGCAGCAGCTTGGCCTGTTGTCCACTCCCTGGCCCCAGCAGGCCCAGGTCGGATGGCCCGAGGACAGCTCGGCCGACCTGCTCCCTCCCTTCCCCTTACCCCCTCCGACTGTCGTGCAGGACCCACGGGTCAGCCCTTCCTTCTCCACCTCCCTCGCAGCGCGAACAGAGATGCCGCTGCCGTGTTCATCCGCCGCGGCCGAGCACGCGCGCGCGAAGCGTCCCTCTGCCGTGACTGCCAGCCCGACCTAGCGCTCGGTGCTACCGACCAGTGGGACCCCCAGGACAGCCCCTCCCTTGTTTCCCTCTGCTGCTCGCCGAGAGTCCGACGCGGGCAAGAAAGAAAACGGCCGAAGCCGAGTTCGTCGCCGTGCCGAGAGTCCGAAGCAGAGAAGAAACGGCCGAAGCCGATTTTTCCGCTCGCCGAGTTTGTTTCAATCTCCGAGATTGTCGTCACACCTCGGGAGTATTTAAGCAGCGCCGCACACCCCCCCGTAGCCGTCACCTAACCCTAGCCGTCTCTTCTCGCCGCCATTGCCGAGCTCCCGCAAGAACCGAGCAGCCGCCGCCGCGAGCAATTAGCTCGATTCGCCACCAATTTCCTCCCGGTAAGCCTTTGAGGAGTTTCGCTGTGATCTTGTGAAGTTCCCGAGCACTTTCCCCCTTCGATTTGTGCACTGACACGCCTCCGCCGCCGTTGCAGAGATCCACCGTCCGCCGGATCACGCCGCGAGCTATCTCCGAGTCGATTTCCGACCTTCCCATCACCCTAGGTGAGCTTGCGATGCTCTTCCTGATCTATGGGTACCCTTCCCGACCTATTTCATGCATCGAATGCCGAGTTCGCCTTCTCCGGCGGCCCTCCGGCCATGGCGTCGCCGTCGGCCTCTGTTTTCCGGCCGAGAGCACCGCCACCCCTCCTCTCTTTTAATCTGATCCGCCGATTTTGAATCGGACGGCCGAAGAGCAGCCCATACCGATTCGGCCGGCATTTTTGCGAATAACCCCCTGCAGTTTTTAATGCTTAGCCCGTAGCCCTTAGTGTATTCAGTAGATTACGTTTGAAGGCGTATTTATTTTCGGTATATATGAAAATGTGTTTTCAGATTTGAATTCAAAATTGTTTCATTTATAATTTCCACGTTTTAGCTCCGATTTGAACGATTCAAATTGCGTTAGATTCGTAATTTCATAATCTATCTGATGGTACCACTGTTTCATATATTTTCCACTCTTAAAATTCGAGATTATATTTAATCTATTACTATTCTATTTTAAATCTTGTAAAATTCATATCTTCCTCGTTTTAAATCCGATTTGTGCAAACTTTATATCGATGTGATCGTATCAACGTGTAGATTTGTTTTATAACCTTTTTAACTTATTTTCTCTCTGTTGGTGTACTGTTCTAATGAAAACTCTTGTTTGTATGCATGATTGCCCCTGTACACGTGTGTGTTGTTATGATGGATCGAGTATAGACGGTGAGCTTTACGTGGGTGATCAAGATCAGTACTGCGACAACCCGGATCACCAGGAGTTTGCTGATCAAGGCAAGTATTAGTATGGATCATCCTTGTTGTCCTATTCACCAAATAAATAATTGCATTTGCATGTGTCTTCCTTGTTAACCATAGTTATTTCCTAGCATTGTTACCCTGTTCCTTACCACCTATGGGATTATGCATATGGTAAATGTTGCTAGTGCGCTTTTGGGAATCATGATCATGTAAACTTGATTAATTGATTATGCAATATGATTAAAAGATGCCTTTTTAGCAACAGGGAACTAGGGGATTCGAGCATAGTTTTGTGATGCTCAAAATCCTTCACCTTTGATAATGATCTGTAAGTATGACACCGGGATTGACAGTGCAACTATGAGGGCTACATGGCTCTGGTTTTAGTCAAGTATGGGCACTTTTCTAGCTTGTTAGAGGTTACCGAAAGGCGTGATGGGACCTGCCGACTCGGGTATAGTGCGGCTCCTGTCCGAGTGTGTATAATCTGCGTGACCTTGTGCCACGAAGAAGGGGGCCTCTACATCTGCTTGCCGGGTTCCTAGCGGCCCTAACTTGTTAGGCGAAGTTCTTTGAAAGACTTCATAGTGAGACCCTGCTCACTCACCTTGGTAGTGTTATGGGAGTAATTACCCCGAGCAAATGGGAATCACGGCTCATAGTGAAAGTGCACAACCTCTGCAGAGTGTAAAACTGGTATACTAGCCGAGCTCACGGTCAAGAGCGGCCTTGGATGTCTTACAGAGCAGATATCTTTTGGGGTGATGTTTACTTATTGCTAAATCTATTTATTGCTACTCATTAATTATGTTTACTATGATCATGAGAATGGGCTTATTCATTTGTTGCTATCCAATTGCATGAAAGGATGATTAATTAAAAGCAACCTGCTGTTAAAACCGTGTCAACCTTTTGAGCCCCATTAACCCATGCTAGTCTTGTTGAGTACGACATGTACTTACGCTTGTTTATTTTTCAATACTCGGTTAAAAATCCCGGATGGGTAACAGATGGTGATAGTGATGAGGACTACCCAGAGGACTACTAGACTTGTGCTTCACCAGTCGATGTCCCTGTGCTATGGAGCTACCGCGAGAGTTATCTTTATTTTTCCACTGTGTAATGACTTTGATATTATTCGCTATGTATTAAGCATTGGTTATGATACAATTTATGCAATTTGTTGGCTTATGTGTGTGACTGATCTTTGGGCGCACATAAGATTATGCATCCCATTTTATCCTTAAAATTGGGTGTGACAGTGGCAACCATCAGGACTGCTACTAACCAACTCACTTTGAAGATCATTCAAGAACCAAGTATTGCAAACATCAACCTTGGGGGAGGAGCATCCCCTAGTTATCTAGTAATTTTACCTATGCGATTATTGAGTCTATTTTATAAAGTCATAAAATAGCAAAAATATATGAACACATGAAGGTTCACCATAGTACCATAAGAAAATCTAAAAATACCAAAAAATATATGTGGGCACATGAAGGTCCACACTTTCTAGAAAATACCAAAAATATGTGGGCACATAAAGGTCCACACTCTTAGAGAAGTTTCCTAATTTGGTAAAGAAGCTTAAACTTCTGCTGGAAAAATAAAATCAATCACTTACCATGGAGTGGTACTAAACCAAACCCCTCTCCATAAGATTTGGTATTGGCAATTGAATTTCATAGGACAACACAAGGTCAAGGAGCTAGTCAACCTGACATCTCTACGCTGTCGATACACCTGCTTCCAAAAGGATCACTCAATTTGCAACATCAAACACCCTATCAAATGTCAAGCTTGGGGGAGGGCACCCTCCAATTAAAATCCAGCTAAGTATAAATTTCTTATCTTATTATTATTACTGTATCGCTTTTTCGTGTGAGTTAGCTAGTAAGATAAAATTTAAAAACCAAATAAATATCTATCTATATATTAAAGTTTGTTTAGAGTCGGTCTAGGCTAGAGTTAATAAAAATGATGAACATTAAAATTTTGTCTTGGAGATGATGAATAGTTGCTCTGTCACAATACTTTTCAAATGTCTAGTTGTCAAACTTAAATTCTCCTGAGTTTTAAATACTGCTGTTTTAACTTAAGAATTTACTCTGAACCTGAAACTTGTGGAGGCATATATTTGAGCTAAGTCTAGGTAATTGATTGATATGATCCATGAAAGTTGAGCTACTATTTATCTTATTCCTAACATTACTAAGTTCTGGAGATTTATTTTTGAAAACTTAAAATTTACTTGATGAGCTTTTGTATGATAAAGTATGAATTCCTACCAAAGCCATATATGATACATCTAGATAGGAAAACCTTTTACACATTCATGCTGCTTGCTTTGCATTGAGTTTAGTCAACCTTTGTTGTATACCATATGAGAGTCTTGTCATGCTTTTAAACCAAGATCACGTACACATTTCAGCACATATGCATTATTCCTACTCTGGGAGTAATCACAACCATTTCCACTTTCATCAATGTTCATCATGAAAATATTTTCTCCTGCACTGGGAGTGAACACCAAAAATATATAAACCCCGTAGGACAGCCTTGGTATAATTGCTCTAAGTTCTTATTATTATTATCTCTCCAGTTATTTATATTCAAAGGATACATGTGGCTATGCAAAAATATAAAAAGGGAGTAAAAGTAGCCACTAAATACCACACATACACCTATCCACCATATTCCATACACATGCACATCTTGCTTTGATTGTATGCCTCGATTCTCTGTGGATCCATTGTTTGACTTTACAACATATGAATCGCAAGTATGTTTAAACCTTGTTATTGCCACTCCTATGAGCTCCACTATAATCCTTAGTTATAGGAAGGCATATTAATACCTTAAGTGAGATCCACAAATACCATATATACTGAGAGACTTGAGGGTGTCATACAATTAAAACTCTGAGTTTTATTTTGAAAACTTGCAAAACTCCGGAATATTGGTACTGTGAAGAATTTGCTACATAGTGCAAGACTTGATTGTTCTTTCTTTCAATTACTCAAGACTAAGGCAAGAATTGTAAATCCCCATAGTTAAAGGTAAAATGGGTAAGTTTCAAAGTTAGAGCAATTTTGTCTAATCTGGAGGAGAATCTATGTTTGAAGCATGTGTACTTGGGAAGTATGAAAACATTGTAGCAATTCCTGATCCAATTACAATAATAATTAGGCTTAGTTTGTTTGCCAAGGGACTGGCAAACAGGTAAGTTTGGGAGTGTTGTTGACGGTGGATAACGTCAACTTTTATTAGGACTTTAGACACCAAAGGATACATGAATACACACTAGTCTAGGGTTTTAACTGACAGTTTCCACGAGTTTTATCATCACGAAGACACTGGAAGAGTCTAGAACACACCTGAAGCACCGGGGCCCAAGACCCACCAGGGTGGGGCCGGCCGGTGCCTCCCCAATAGGGTTTTGGCCCAACCTTCTGGAGTCTTCTTCCGCTGCCTTTGTGGAGTCATCTCGGCCCTTGTTTCAAGTCGATTTGATCCTACAGCGCACGTGCATCCCACCGGACTATAAATAGAGGGACAGACCCCCCTGGAGGAGGAACCCAATCATTCATTCAAGGCATCAAGTCCTCAAGCCATCAAGAGCCTCCTAGTTCATCAAGAGCCTCCTAGTTTATAGTTCTAGCCTAGTTAGATTAGAAGTAGAGGAGTTCTAGTTCTTCAGCGGATCTAGAGCCCCGGCGTCTGTCTGGAGCACGGAGTTCGGTATAATTTCAGTTCTTTCTCTATTATTGTATTCTTCATTATGATTAGGGAAACATTGCAGTTCATATGTTCTTGATTACAATAGTCTTTGTCTACTTTGATTATATGTCTAGTATAGTTGGTTTGATCTTATTGAATTCATGTAATTGCTCGTATAGCGTTTATTCATGCGGACGATGGATAGATGATGAACCGTATGTAGACGTGGTGTCTAGGTATTTTGTTTATCTGCGAGTGCACCCTGATGTGTCAGGTTGTGTGGTAGATCGCGTAGGTGACAGCTGCATTGAGTCCTCTGTAGTCCACCCCCTGTATGTAGGCCAGCAGGCATGGTCGCGAAGTTGGATGATGACTCTGTCTCACATCCTTCCTAGATGATGCCCTTTGCATGCGATTATAATATAGGATTAGTCTAACAATCATTGCTAGATGTAATTGAACTAATTAGAGTTATTCATTGATGTAGTTATAGAATTACCTTTGATATTAATTCCTTAGTTTATCCATTGGCTAGCTATTACTATGACTAGAGAGTGCTCTGACGATTATCTTTTATTTATGATGCTTGATCATACTTATCACCTTTATCTTTATTTATCTTGTGACCTCTACCTGTTATGAGTAAAGTAAATGACATCAGTAATGTCACTTATCCATTGTATACCATCACTATCAATATAATAGATTAAAGTTTATCCTAGTCCTTCCCAGTGGTATAAATATAAATCGATAACCTGGTAGAACTCCTAAGTAAAATGCTACAATGGTATAATTATCTATCCGCTTGCAGAACTGATCTTAGTTTATATTATTTATATTTCTGCCTAGTCACATAGATTAATATATAAAACCTTTATTTATTCTTAGCATTATTAATTAGGATGACAACCTAGTTCTTGCATAAGAATGTTGGTAATAGAAAAGTGGCTAGTTGCTAATGATAAGTTAATTAATTATCATTCATCTTCTAATCTCGCCTCTCATTAAAAATTATATAGTTATATTTGGCGACGGTAGTAGATGTCAACACCTCCAATGAGAACGGAAACAAATGAAGTAGCACGACGTCTTGAGAAATGCCTTTGATGTTGATGGTGTTGCCAATCTCTAGGAAATTCTACTGATAGACACTTGCATCTTCATCTTTCTTTCCACTAAATGTGATAGCTTGCACCATTTTGGTGAGGCTTGGCTTGATCTCATAATCATGATCTCTGATGTTAAATGTTGGCCCAACGAGAATATTCTCAGTGCTTGGTGCAGAGAATTCACGTAGAGTCTTCTCAGCCATGGCTTCACAAAATAATGTAAGACCCTTCTTCCTATGGTTGTTCCTGATTGATAAGAGTTAAAGTACACAACCAATCCTGCACTTACCCTATATAAGATATTTAAATATAAACAAAACATGGGTAAGTCTGCTAAAGCAAAAGGTTATGGTATTCTCTATGTATTTATGTCTATAGTTATTTTTATGTTTTCTATAATATTATCTATGAAGAACTCTCCTATATGAAATTCTAGAATAAATATCCTGGCGAATCAAATCAACGAACTCAATAAATTATCCTAATGAATACAATTGCCATTCTCGGCAACGGCGCCAGAAATGCTTGTTGGTATTTTAACATCACTTCACGTTAAGTTGTCATCCCTAACATGATGCCAAAAACCAAAGGTAAAATAATCTTCACTTGCCTCCTAAAAATAATACTATAGAATATATCCGTAGGTGCACAGATAATTCTCCCATTGTAGCACTTCACCCGGTAAGTATTCCGAGTATCGTTGATTTGTTTTATGCCAAAAGGATAAAGGGGCATTCTACTCATTAGGATAATCTACTATAATGATTGAAAAGATAAATGTGCAGACCTATGATAAACCATAACTCTAGTGCTTTAGCAATAAATAAGTCAATGATAAATGGTAAATGATAATTGAGTAAATGAGGTAAATGGTATTTCAGAGATAGAATATAGAGACTCACTAATGTAGTAAGACAATCTCGAGATTCAGCTAAAGTAAAGAAAACCTATGTAATTACTAAATACAAAGTCTACAGTCTACGCCACATTACACATTTTCATCTATAGCATAATTGACTCAGAAAACATCATAAGGAGCATCATCTAATGAGGATATTAAGACACAAGGGTCACCTCCTTCGTGACCGCGCTCTGCTCGTCCTACGTACGGGGGGTGGACTACAGAGGAACCAACGCAGCTGTCACCTATGCAGACTACCACACGACCCGGCACGTCAGGGTGCCTCCGTAGGTACACAATATATCTAGACACCACGTACACATAATGTATACCACCTAACTCACTCGAGTACTGAATTAGGCGCTTTACGATCAAATGACAATAATCATCACCAATCACAACTATATCGAATATGCAACTAGAATAAACTAAGAACTGAATAAGTAGCAATATATTAAAATAAAAGCAAAGTCATAATGAGATACAAGATAAGATTACCGATCTCCAAACGAA